>ML272728.1:114159-127415 GCA_005239495.1 Nicotiana undulata | reverse complement strand
CCGGGCATTTCTTGAGTTACCACTTGATGTTTCCCCCTTGCCGGGTGTTCTGAATTGCTTATTACCACTATGTTGTACTCCTTTCCATTTATGTGATATTGTTTGGTGAGGAAGAGTGTAAATCACAAAGGGTGATGCCGTGCCATGATACTTGATTTCATTGCATAGTGAGGAAGAGTGTAAAGCACGAAGGGTGATGCCGTGCCATTGTTTACTTTTCTGACATTTATATTGTTTCGTTGTCTTTTATGTTGGATTTTTTCTCTAGATTACTTCTAACTGTCGATGTGACTGCTTTATCTCACTTGTTCCCCCCTTTACTGCTCCCGTATTCTCTATTTGCCGGTTTATCTCCTGCCTTGTGTTATTTCCTGTTACCTGCTGTAGAATAGAATAGGTTATCATTAATGTCAAGTCTAGCCTCGTCACTACTTCGGCCGAGGTTAGGCTTGGTACTTACTTAGTACATGGGGTCGGTTGTACTGATGCTACACTGCACTTCTTAATGTTGTGCATATCCCGTATCTGGACCCAGTGGAATGCATTGAGGGAGTCACCTTCAGTCCACCCAGAGCTTCAAGGTATACCCGCTGGCGTTCGTGCGCCTTGGTGTCTCTCCTACATTTGGATTTCCTCATTGTCTTGCCTTTTTCTTCTAGTTCCAAGACAATTATGTATTTCTTTCAGACTTTGTATTTAGCACTCAGTTAGTTAGTTCGTGAGGTTGTGACACCCCGTTTTTGGGATTTTTGCGATGTTGTTACCTTTTTCATTTCATATTTCGTTTTGAGAATATTATTACTTTTCTGCTGTAAAATCTTTTGAAGTAATTTGGAAATGTTCGGTAAAGGCTGAAAGTTAAGGAAAATGAGATATTCCAGTAGAGATTGGAAGGTTAATTGGCTTTATTACTATTACGTTGTTTTTATAAATGTCAAAGTGTTGTGTACGTTGGCTTGTCTAGCGGGTTTAACGTTAGACGCAGTCACGGTCTGAAAGGTGGGATTTCGGGTCGTGACATGCATACATACTACCCCCCCTCCCCCATACCCCACTTGTGGGATTATACTGGATTGTTGTTGTTGTTGTTGTTGTTGTTGTTGTTGTTGTTGTTGTTGTTGTTGTTGTATATCCCCTCAAATTTCTCCTATCCCCTACCCCATATCTATTCCCCCTCTCTCTCTAGTTCCCGATGTTTTCTCCTCCGCCGAACGTTTTCTCGCTTTGTCCATATCTATTTTTCTCGCTTTGTATTATGGTCACCTCCGTAGGAGCCTTTCCATCATGAATATTCAACGACAACATTACAACAAGGGCAAGGAAGGCAAGGAATAATAGCAGCGCCGAGCGGCCGCTTTCAATAAGGAGAAATTGGGCGGCGTCAGCACCGCAGTGGCGGGCGATTTCACAGCTAGTTGTGTGCCACATTCTCTGACGCAACATTTCGGATCAACAAAAACCTCTGTTATTTCGCCAGTAATTACGTGTTAACCGTCGGCAACCGGAGGCAACGGTGACGGCGAGCAAGGGCTGGATACTGATGCTGCTTCAACGAGACGACAATAGGGTTGTTCTTGAACAAAGACGACGAAGATGGGGGCTGAGTAACTTGAATTTTCTGTTAATATATTTCAATGTATCTCGCTATATTTCCATGTATTTCATTGTTTTTTTTTTCATTGTATTTCAATGTATCTCACTGTATTCTATGTATTTTATTGTATTTCAATGTATCACGTTGTATTCTATGTATTTCATTGTATTCACTATCTCGCTATATCCCATGAATGTATTCATATATTTTTTTAATTAATATAATTTATGTATTAAGATGAATTATATAATTTCTCTGAAGATTGCTACGTTTTTGGGGTGTTTTTCGGTTGAGAATCTTTTTTATATCTGGAAATACAAAATTTGTGTGTTATAATTGAGTTTGTTGAGTTATATTAGGAGTCTATTATGTTAATTGATTCACTTTCCGTTTAAAAACATTGTAATCCCATGTTTCACGCCGTGAATACAGTCGAATACAAAAATCTGTCCAGCTATAATCTCATGTTTCACGCCATGAATACAGTCAAATACAAAAATCTGTCTAGATGTAATCCCTTGTTTCACGCCTAGAAATGCTAGTGTATTCATAAATACAATAACTTAAATATATCGAATACACTCTAAAAAATCTAAAAACATAGCTATAGACAGTAATATAGTAAATGATAGCTATAACTAGCTAACAACCACTAAACAGGTCTCCTCCCTTTAGAAACTCTTGTGGAAATTCTGTAGTTTGAGAAGATGGCTCGTCCTCCATGTGCTTCAGCTGGACGAGTGTTGCGGTTGTGTTTTAACTGTGTATTTTGATGCGCGCATTTAGGATTTTCAACGACTATGGGTATAATGTTCTCTGAAACAGGGTTGGTAGTATTCGCAAAATAGGGATGAGATTCAATATACATGATGTTGCACCTCATTGGATCGACGAAAAAATTCGTGAAGTTGATTATTTGGGTGCTTGATGTGCTAGGATTGAGGGGTATTCTGTTTTCCTGCAGTTGAATGTGATTTAAATATTTCGTATTTAGTTATAATATGTTTTATTAGATCTATTTGTGTTTCTTATTTCACGAGAATTAAGAACCTTTTTTTCTTTGTTAAAGTTTGTGTCAAGTTAAAATAAGACAATCTTTTTGAAAAGAGAGGGTATTAATTAGTGTTGACAAGTTAACTTTTAATAGGAGGAAATTTATCCTTCATCGGAAAAAAAAAGAAAAAAAAAGTATTTATAAACACCTCTTTGTCTTATATGGTTTGAATGTTTTGAAAGATGTTATGGAGAGAAACTAAAATTTAACTATATTATTAATAGTCAAGATTGGACATCCGGGCACGACGTCGGCCAATTAAGCAGTTCGAAATTAATGTTTTTAGTTACCAATTATTTTTGTTATTTTAACAAAGATGTTATTAAATTATTAAAATGTTTTAACATTTTATTTTAATCGAAAAGGTGATAATTAATTTTTAACAAGATGCATGTTGGCAAGGGTTGAATCTGTTGATTCAAAAAAACACCTAAGGGGTCGTTTGGTACATGGGATAAGAATAATAATTTTATTCCATGTTTAGTCTGGGGTATTAGTTAATCCATGAAATAATTTTTACACTACAATAGTGGGATTAATTATCCCATATATAAGGTGGGATAACTAATCCCATGGAATATCCCACTATTGTTGCAAACGAACCCTAAAGAGCTTATAAAGACCAACTAGCACCATATACAATTAAAATATTTGTTTTACCCTGTATACCTGCTAACTCTTCAAAATAGATTAAAACACATAAAGCAACATATTTCCATCTCCTTCTCTTACAATTCAAAGAGTTCGTTCCAGTGGAAATTTGAGATAAACTGGAATTTCACAGGCTTTGTAAACCGTGTATACCTTGCTCTTGAGAAGCTTGACAACAAGAAGGCATTCTTTCTCCACTTCCAAATCTTTGTATTCACATTTTTTCGCTAATTTTAGACTTTAGAGCTCTAATGAAACTGGATATAGATTTCATTTTATGTGAACATTTCAACATTTCCTTTTTACTTTCACAAGTACTAATTTCTTTCTTGCTATACATACAACAGCAGTTGAAAGAGAGGGTGACGCGCAGCATTTGAAATCATATGTCAATCTGGCTTTGTACTTCACTTAAAAGGGAAAGGCCTTTGCATTAGACTTAATGTGGGATATTTACGCCAATCTCTTCTGCTTTCCCTCATAACAAGGCTTTACAGACTGGAAAAAGCTTTTGTTTATTGAATTAACAATATATATCCTTGAAAATATTGTCTTTATGACTAATGACATTCTAATTTGGTTTACAGGCATGAATGGCTAGGTGATAGCTGATAGCTAAGTTAAATGAAAATAACATCTGGTGGTTATTCCACAAACAATATATACCACTTCATTTTTCTTCGGCAAATATCATTTGTAGCCAAATATTTGTAGCACTTCAACCCAAACTGTGATGCCCCGATAGGTCATTTTGAGTATTAGCTCTTATGTGTTTCACACCCTCTGTTAGCTTCGTTTGATGTTTCTTGATCTGCGTGCGTGGTCTGTGTCACCTTTATGTGAAAATTTGAAGAAAATATGATTTTTCGCTTTAAAAATAACTTGGGTTGACCATTGTCAATATTTGGTAAAAATGACTTCGGGTCAGTGTCTTGACGATTCCGGAAGGTCCGTATCGTTATTTTAGACTTGCACATTTGTCCGGAATTGAAATTGGAGACCCCTTGATTGATTCATTTTGCCGTAAACTAGTATTTTGAAAGTTCGGAAAATTCCTAAGTTTGACTGTAAGTTGACTTCATAGCTAACGGGTTCGGATTTTTATGTTGAAACTTGGAATATGTCTGTATTACTATTTGAAACTTGTCTGCAAAATTTGGTGCAATTAGGAATTGATTTAACATGATTCAGACGCTTAGATCCGATTCTGGTCGTTCTTGAGTTTACTTTGAATTTTTTTTAGGGTTGATTTGCAGATTTAGATGTTATTTTGATGATTTGATTGCGCGAGCGAGTTCGTATGATATTATTACACTTGTGCGCATGTTTGGTTTGGAGCCCGAGCGGCTCGAATGAGTTTGGTTAGTGTAAAGATTGCTGGTGCATGGAACACTACTGGTGTCTGATGCAGATCTCGCATTTGCGAGGTCTGGCTTGCAATTGCGAGCCTCGCTTTTGCGAACAATAGCTCGCATTTACGAGTGTAACGATCCGGCTGGTCGTTCCGTGAGATTAACCATGTTTTCTCCATTTCTGCTTCGTTTTGTGTTGTTAAACTCATTTATACAATTATACTGTGTTGAGTCGGCTGGCTCGGGTTCGGAGCGGCCGTGGTGAGAAATGAGATATTTAGTCTCTTAAGATGGTTTAATAGTTGGATAAGTCAACCGGGGTAAATGATCTCGAAATGTGAGTTTCATGGCTCGGATAGCTTCGTTAGGTGATTTGAGACTTAAGAGTGTGTTCAGAATGTTGTTCGGAGGTCCGGAGTAGAATTAGGCTTGAATTGGCGAAATGAATTTTTTGGCGATTTCCGGTAGGCAGTGAAAAATTAACTATCGGGGTCAGAATGGAATTCAGGAAGTTGGAATAGGTCCGTAGAGTCATTTGGGATGTGTGTGCAAATTTTCAGCTCATTCAGACGTGGTTTGGTTAGTTTCGACATCGTTGGCGAATTTGGAAGTTTCTAAGTTCTTAGTCTTGAATCCGAGGTTGATTTGGTGTTTCGGCGTTGTTTTGAGTGGTTCGAAGGCTCAACTAAGTTAGAATGAGGTGTTGGCATGTTTAATTGAGGTCCCGAGGGCCTCAGGTGTGTTTCGGGTGAGCTTTGAGCGAGTCCGGGCATTATCGGAACTCAAGCATTGGTTCTGGTGCTTATTTTTTGCTGAGGGCAAAGGAAAATTCCGCTGGAGCGGAGGAAATTCCGCTGGGGTGGAGGAAATTCCGGCGAGGGCGCAATTTGGGGCGCTGAGGCGCTCCAGGGCATGATCTTCAGGTTCACTCGTCTGACTTCGGGAGCCTATCTCTTTTGATCTAGAAGGAATTTTGAGATGCTTCAAAAACAAAAGTTGTAGCCCTTCGTGTTTAGTTTCCAGAAAAATAAAGATCTCATCATTTAGACATCTGTAGAGAAAATTATGGCCAAAATACTGAAGATTGTCAGTGCAGCCTCCAGAAGCGCGACAACGTTAATTTTTCGCAACCGCGGAGGTTGGGTTCGCGGTAGCGCCCGAAATTCCGTTGTCAGCACAATGGAGATTAGAGAATGCACTATATAAATGGGGTCTAGGGCATTATTTCATATTTTGGACCTTGGGAGCTCAGTTTGTGGCAATGTTTCGAAGGTTTTTCAAGAAATTCATCGGGGTAAGTGATTCTAACTCGGATTTGGTTAATATTCATGACTATATCAGCGATTTCATCATTTAATTAGTACTATGAGGTAGAAATTTGGGAAAAAATTGTAGAAACTTCATAATACGAATTTTTGGGATTTGAACATCGAATTGGAGTCGGAATAGAGTGAAACTAGTATGGGTGGACTCGTGAGTGAATAAGTTTCTTAATTTTGTGAATTTCGTCGGATTTAGAGACGTGGGCCGGGGGTCGGGTTTGACCAATTTCGGGATTTGTGATGTAAATTGATAATTTTTATTTGGGCTTCGTCCCTTTTGCATATATTAATGATATAATACTGATTTTGGTTAGATTCAGGGCGATATGTGGCCGAGTAGAGCGGCAAGAGCATTTCAGAGTAGAGTTTTGGCTTGATTGAGAAAGTAACGCTTCCAAACTTGGTTATGATGGTTCGAAACCCCGAACTATATGCTATATGATTATAATTAAGGTGACACACATGCCAAGTGACGGGTGTGCAGGTATGCACCGTGATATTTGTGATCTGGTTCATCCCATGGCACCGTTTAGTAGTTCTTTACGGATTAATATCCGTGCTTCTATCAATGTGGTTCATGTGAACATGCTAGAAATCATGTTAAGTAAAATGTTAAGACTTCACACTGATTCTGTTGAGACCTGAGTGGTCATTTATTACTGTCATCTCATGTGTTTCATTTATGTTATATACTCAGTCTTGTCATATCATATCATATCATGTCTCAGTCTCGTAAATTATTGATTTCACACACTTTATCATTTATTCGGGCTAGTTCATGCGTTTGTGAGCCCATGTGGGTGAGACAGGAGAGTGATGACTGTGTGAGGATGAGAGCCTGATATTGAGATACATATATGGGATGGGGATACACACCACATCATGTTATATTGATTATGCCTGGATCTGGCTTATGATAGCGCTTGGGCTGTAGGAGCCCCTCCGGAGTCTGTAACACACCCCCAGTGAGCGCAGTGATGATATTGAGAGACAGATCTTCCCTGGACATGGATCTTGTCCGAGTGTTGGTATTCGGAGATGGATCATCTCCGTGGGGCATCGATTTGCCTTCCTCAGTACTGAGTGACTACTGTCACATGTGCATATATATTTCAGGATGGATCTTCCCTGGGCCGTGAGAGCCATATACAGTACTGGGTGGACTTGCATGTGAGAGTGGAAACACTATGTGCATTTTCATACAATTGATACATTGGCATGTAGTATAATGAATTATACATGGTTTACTGTTCGCACTTGAACTTTTCCTGTTTATTTCTTATATGTTAGAACTGTGAACATGCCTAAATTTATGTACACCATTTCTTGTTACATTTACTGAGGTTTAGTTCGTCACTACCTCTCAGCCCATAGTTTGGGCCCGTTACTTACTGAGTTGGTGTACTCATGTTACCTCTCTGCACCTTGTGTGCAGATCCAGGTACATCGGGACCTGGTAGCGGTTGCTGATCTGTCAATAGAGTTTCAGTTGGAGTATTCGAGGTAGCAGCTGGCGATCTTAACCTCGTTTTCTCTCTCCTTATCTCCCTTTTCGTATTTTGTTATTTCAGACAATATTATGTCAGTTTTATCTCTCGACATTGTAGTTATATTAGCTCATAACTCGGTGACACCAGTACTGAGATTCATTTTATTTGTGCCTTAATGATTTTCGACTTTTAAATGTTTTATAAATGAGACTTTTACTGCAAATACAATGATTTTTCTGAAAGAAATTTTGAATTAAATGAAGTGTGTGACTTGCCTGATTCCACGATAGGCGCCATCACGACTGGGCATTTTGGGGTCGTGACAACGAGCATGGGCTGGGTTGGGTTAATCTCGCAATTGCGAGGAACGTGTTCGCATTTGCGAACTGTCAGTGGTCGCATTTGCATAATCAGAGTCGCCTTTGCGACTGCTCTCGAATGATCTTCACAATTGCGAATGAATTGTCTGCATTTGCGAAGGTGGGTCTATTTACAAGTGCGAACCTTTTGTCACAATTACGACTTCCGATCTTCTGTAGCAGGGTTCGCATTTGCGACCGTTTTGTTGCATTCACGATGCTCGCAATTGTGAACAAGTCATCGCAATTGTGACATCTGCAGGTGGGTAAAAAAGGGAGAAAACGGGACTTAGCTCATTTTGCACCATTTCTCACCCCTAAACACTCTAGAGGCGATTTTCCAAGCGACTTTTCTTCCTAAATTCGTTGGTAATTGACCTTATTCCATTTCCTTTTAATTACCTATTACTTTTCATGAGATTTCAACATCAAATTTAGGATTTTCATGGTAAAAATTAGGGATTTAGGTAGATTTATTTTTTTTGTAAAATTGAGATTTAGACCTCAAATTGATATCGGATTTCAAGTATGAGTTATTAGGCTTTGGTTCAAACCTCGAGCTTTGACCAAACGAACCCGGGATTGACTTTTGTTGACCTTTTAAAAAATGATCAAAATTGAACCTCTTTCATTAATAGGTAGTTTCTAAAGCTTACTTTGAATTATTTGATCGATAATTTGCTATATTTTGTTGGTTTGGAGTCTTGTTCAAAAGGCAAGGACGTGATTGGTTTATTGCTTTGATTTGCGAAATGAGGTAAGTATTGGGTCTAACATTGATTCGGGAAAATTAGGGAGCCTTGAACTATGTGTTATGTGAATTATGTGGGAAAAACGACGTATATGCGAGGTGTCGAATGTATATACGCCGTCACGATATTGTTTCCATGTTTTCGTTTATTTCATTATATACTTGCTTCATGCTTAATTGTTACATGCTTTATTTGACTTCTATGACATAATTGTTACTGGTCATTTAATTATTCTTGTAAATTGTCCGTCCCTTCCATGACTATGCTTATTTGTTACTTGTCTCTACTTGCTTTATTTGCATATCTAAATTGTCACATGCTTTACTTGTCTTATTGTTTGTAATATTTTTTGCTTTCTATAAGGTGGTTTCACTTGCATGAGTTGTCTAATTTATAGATACTGATGAATAGGTAATGTTGAGACTTCGAGTTGTTAGAGATTCTTTAATTATTATGTAGCTCTTTATTGTCTCGTACCTTTACCCTCTTGATGTAGAAATTCTTCTAAATTTGATTGTTGAATTGTTTATGTTGATTCAAATTGTTTGAGGGGAGTGGCTTGCATGCCGCAACAGAAATTGAAAGGTAACGAATTGAAATGGCAGAATAAGAGCGGATTATGATATTAACAGATGATGATATGGTGTGTCGGGTTGCGCGCCACAAGGGATTGTATATGTTGTACTTATTTGTAATTTTTGAATTTGCCTCGATTGATATGAGATTATAAGACTTGTATTTCTAGGCTCTCTGGTAGTTGGATTTTCGAGTTCATTTTTATGAGTTAACTACTTTACTTCCATTTTCTGTTTTCTTGTTATTATTATTACTGCATATAAGTTATTGCAAGTGGCCCGCCTTAACCTCGTCACTACTTCGTCGAGGTTAGGCTCTACATTTACAGAGTATATTAGGTCAGTTGTACTTATACTACACTCCGCACTTCTTGTGCAGATACTAGAGTTCGTCCCAACAACGCTGAGTGAGATTGCCCGGATCTAGCTATCTGTGGATACTTGAGGTACAGCTGTACGACATCCGTAGCCCTGAAGTCCCCTTCTATGTCATCATTTCTGTTTATTTTGATTCAAATAGTTGTGTTTTATTCAGACTATTATCCGTAGTGTCACACCTCCTTTTTCCCGAAAGCGTGGGATAAGGAAGTTTTTCTAATTTAAGTGACATTATTCGATTTTGGGATCATTTAAATTAATTTTCAGAGTTGCCACTCAAAATTATTTATCTACGGTGCTCCGAGTCACCATTTATTTTTAAAATCCCAGATCGAGAAAATTTGACTCCGTTAAAAGTCTGTGAACTAGAAGACCGTGTAAGAAATTACGTTAATTTGGAAGAAGGTGTTAGGCACTCCCGAATTTCGTAGTTCTAGCACGGTCGCTTAATGATTTATACTTGACTTATTTGATCTAATTACTCATTTTAGGACCTGTGTGTATTTATCATTTACCGCATTTAACATACTTAATTTATCTAAAGGATTATCTTAATGCGAGTCACGCGTACGTATACCCGTTTAGTTGGTGTGTCAAAAATTATATCACATGTACGTGTACACAACTCACGATATTTGATTTATTTAAGAAAATTAGTTAAAGTCGTGTGAACACGTACTTTGAATTTATTTGAGAATCAGGATCACGTCACGCCAACAAGTACGCAATCACGATAGTAGTTTTAAAATCTGCGCCTAAAGCACTTCTACGAGTGTTTGATTAAGGCATTTTATTTACTAAGATTGTTTGACCATGGCCACGCGAACATGTACCTTGGTTTGTTTTAGCATCACAACTATGTCACGCGTGCATGTACATAATTATAATAATTAATTTAATTATGAGTATCTAAAGTTATGCTCATGTCTCTAATCCTATGTCGTATATCTAGGTGTAAAGGTTCAACACTAATGTAATATATTTGTCTTGTATCAAATAGGACAGCTTATGTATGAACTGCCTATCATGCCTAGATTTTTAAAAGTTTGAGGCCAGATAAGGACTGAGTCCAGATGAACTCTAGCCCAAGATCATATTGTCCATTATTTCGATCATACTACTGGATCGATTTGAAAAAAATTAGGCATGTTTGAGTCCAATTGAACTCTGACCCAATTAAGCATCCAATCAACTAAACACATTTGATTCAAAAGGTTTGAGCCTAGTAATGAGTCCGAATGACTCTGGCCCAATACATATTCGTTTGGAATTAAAAATTGTAATGACATATGTAAAGTTTTACCTATATTTTGTTTATATTTTAAAACGAAAGTAAAAGGGTTTTTGAATTAAGTAGATCGAAATTTGATTAATTCAGATAAGTTTCCTATTGATTTGCCTAAGTCTTTCATTTAGTGCTAAGTATAAAACTCATTTGTATTTGAAAATCTTAAAGTGATTATCTCTAATCAAAGTTTTTTCTTAATTTAAAGACTAAAATATTAATGCAGTTCTAGAGACCCAACTGGTTTAGGCTTGAAACTATATTAAGGTCTGCTACATCAATTGTCCGGTGAACATCCCAGTTTCATACAAATTTGAGTTGCTACATTTAATCATTTAAAACAGTATAGTAAATGGCTAATATATCAAACGGATCTATGGCATGAGAAAATGTAGCAAAAAATGAAATTATTACATTTTTTGCTTTGGCTAGCTGAACATTAATAATGAAATCTGATTTTTATTACTTAAACAAAATTTTTTGGACTGTTTTTCCTTTATTTTTACTACCACATAAGAGCATACAAATCTCATGAACACAAAAGCTTTAAACAGATTTTATAATTTGCTGGCGTGCAATTAACACAACTTAAATTTCCTAAACAATGTAAATAATTAACTCTTCATGAATTTATACATAATATATAAATTTACCAACATTATTTATGTGATAGCTTAGCTTAAACATAAAGTTACATTCAAACCAACCACATACTTTTGTAAATAGTAAATGAAACATCATAACAACAACAAAAAAATGGAAATTTTTACATTGTTAAGGAAGTGCCTTGACAACAGCAAGAGAAACGAAATAAGTAAGAAAATAAGTCTCTGAACAAACTTTGAAGTAAAGCAGCAACAATGAAAACCAAATTTCAATAATAGGAAGATATCTTTTTGATTCTGAAAAATTAAGACTGATTTTCAGGAAAAAAAAAAGGGTTTCTCTTTAAAATGAAAGGAAAATTTTAAGGCAGTGCAGAGTTTTTTTTGTATATATTGATGTCTTTCTTTAATGAAAAGGAAATAGTGTATTTATAGAGTGAGGAGGTGAAAAAGGATAAGAATTGAGGTATAAAGAATCTGCCAGAATTCCCTATAAATTAGGGAAAATGGCATCTTCTTAATAGAAATGGAAAACTGTCCAATTTTTAGTACCTTCCTTATCTTAGAAAATGGACAAGTGTCCAAATTTTGGATATTTTTGGATCTTATTCTTTTTCTTACTCAGCATCAGGACAGTTGTCCCTATTCTATAAGGTTCTAGTGATTTTTGAGGAATTTCAGAATTTAGGATTTCCACATTTGACCCTTAGGAGCCTTGGATTTCCTTCGGAACCAGATTGATCCTGGGCCTGAGTCAGGTGGCTCTTGGCCTTGGTCTTAATAAAGCTATGAGCCTGTCTCATTCAGCCAGGCACAATTTTTTGAACGAAAGGGAACAAACCCACTTAATGAAGCCCAGTTCTTACCCCATCACAACGATTGATAACAACAGTAAATAAATAAAACAGTAAATACTATAACAGAAAATAAACGCAAGATTAATAAAGGATAAATAAATAAAGAAGACAGAATGTAAAGAAATAAATTAACACTATTTTTTTACTTTATCTCATTAAGTCTATTTAATTAATTGAAAAAATGCGGAAATGTAAAATTAACAGAATATACTTACGCAGATTTTATATATTATTTTAATTAAGTCATATTTAATCAGTTAATTAATTTTAACAGAAATGGCTAACAATAATAATAATAATAAATAAATAAAAATAGAATACAACAATAAAATGTGTAAATAGAAATAAATAATAAAAAAAACAGTAAGAAAAGTGGCAAGATAACAAAAAATAGCAAAACTTGTAAAAAATTGGATCTAACCGTGAAAAAACCCTCATGCCAAAACTCCCATATGAGATCTGAGATCCTTGATGGGGGATCGTGTCATGAGGATTTTTTGGCGGCTAGGTTGATTTTAGGGTTTTAATACAGATCTAGCTGGAGGAAAAACCCTCATGCCAAGATCCCTATCAGGGATCTGAGATCCGTGAAAGGAGTTCTTGGCACGAGGATCTTTAGACAGACTAGGTAAGGTTTTGAAAGATCTAGGGTTATTGGTGGAGGTTTTAGGGATTTGGTTGGTAAGATGAGGTTTAGGAGGATGAGAGGAGGGTATGGGGTGATTTTGAGTAAGTTTAGAGGTCCACCGCCGCCGTAGGCGATTTCCCGCGGCGTAGGGTTTCAGCCGTTTTTAGGTTTAGATTGGTTAGTTTTTGTGGGGTTTTAAGGGTGAGGATTTATGATATGGGGTTTAGGAGGAGAATATGGTTGATTTGGGGTATTTTAGGTTTCGTTGCCACCTAAGGCGATTTCCGAACGCAGTGTGTGTGTGTGTGTGGGGGGGGGGGGGGGGGGGGAGGGGGGGGGGCGGGGGGTTTTCTT
>ML272728.1:70744-113976 GCA_005239495.1 Nicotiana undulata | reverse complement strand
GGGGGGTAAGAGGGGGTTTGGACATATATACTTAGGGGGAGGGGAGTTCCGAGCCGTTAGATCATTAGAAGATCAACGACCTGGATTGATGGTCGCCCAAACTGCGTCGTTTAAGGGAGTATGGGGGCTGGCCGATTCAAGGGGTGTTTTTGGTTAAGTTTTTGGGACTGGGCTTGGTTAATTACTAGCCCAGTCCGGTTAAGTCCAAACGAGACTCTATATTTTGTTAATTAATTTCTAAAATCTAATTAATTTAACTTGATCCTAATTAAATACTAATCTATCTTAATTTGTAAAAGTAATTAACTATTTACCCTTATTATTTAACTAATTAGTCAATTCTATGTTCTAAAAAGTAAAACTACTAATTTTAACATTAACACTAACAAATGTCATAAATAACAATTTTTGTGATTTTCTTCTAATAATGTGATTAGGCCTTAAATTAAATTAAAAACCTAATAACGCAAGATGATGAAGGTTTAAATATTTTTGTTAGTTTTCATAACTTAAAAAAAGTGCAACTAAAATGCAAATAATTCCAAATAAATACCAAAATATCCTTAAAAAAATCTAAAAATAAATAGGACTAATTTATTTATTATTTTTGTAGGAATAATTTATAGGGTAAAAATTACATACTCACATGTAGTACTCTAGATGCCCATGTATTCGTGACTCTAGTTTTTGGGATTGTATATGAATTACGCCGCTCAGTAGTTTATCACCTTATTTAAGACTATTCGGTTTCTATTGTTATCATTTGATTTGAATTTCTAAAACTGGTTAATAAATATAATTTACGTTGCCTTGCCTAGCAAATGAAATATTAGGCGCCATCACGATCTGAAATTCAGAGGGTGAGAATTCCGGATCGTGACTCAAACAATAATAATTTAGCGTTCTATGCAGTCTATAGAGGAAAAGGAAGAACATACTAGAAACAAAAGCTTAAATAGATTAACAAGGCAATATATTGATATTATAAATATAAAATAGAACTTTCAAGTTCTGGCTCCACAAAAGCTTGTTGTAATGACCCGGCCGGTCATTTTGAGAGTTAGAGCCCCGATCCCCTAACAACTGTTTCCCCCACATTTATTTCTGCTATTGTGACTTGCTGGGATGATTGGTTGTGAGTTTCAGAGTGTATTGGGACACTTAGTCCTTAAATGAGAGCTTAAGTCTTAGAATTTAGACCGTAGTCGGAACTGCATGAAGACGGTTCTGGAATGGAATTTCATGAATTCTGTTAGCTCTGCCGGGTGATTTTGGGCTTAGGAGCGCGTTCGGAATGTGTTTTGGAGGTCCGTAGTAGATTTAGGCTTGAATTGACGAAAGTTGGATTTTTTGGCAATTTCGGTCAGTAGTGGAAATTTTGATATCAAGCCCGGAATGCAATTGCGGAGGTGGCTGTAGGTTCGCAGTGTAATTTGTGACATGTGTGTGAAATTTGAAGTCATTCGGACAAGGTTTGATATGTTTCAGCGTCGTTTATAGAATTTGGAAAATTCAAAGCTCCTTAGGCTTGAATCCGTGCATAATTTATGTTTTTGATGTTGTTCAATGTGGTTTGAAGGCTAGACTAAGTTCGTATGAAGTTTTAGGATTGGTCGGTATGTTTGGTTGAGGTTCCGAAGGTCTCGAGTGTGTCTCGGATGCTCAACTGGTTGAAAATTGGACTAGGTTATTGCTAAAAGTTTTTTGGTGCTGGTGTAATCGCACCTGCGAAGGGGCCACCAAGGGTGTGAGCCCGCAGAAGCGAGACTTGGGGCACAGAAGCGGATTTGGGCAGCCTAGGACGGGATCACAAGTGCGAGGTATTTCCGCATCCGCGATGCCTGCATATGCGAGGAAGGAATCACATATGCGATGAAGGACCGCGGGAGCGGAAGGGGTTACGCAGGAGCGGGCGCTCAAATGCGGCCCATTGCTCGCAGATGCAGGACTTTAGAACTTAAGTGATTTCCACACCTGCAATGAAAGTTCCGCAGGTGTGGTGCCGCATGTGCGAAGAAGAGCCGCAGGTGAAAGGATCGCTAGGCAGAATCGAGGGTTAAATTCATTTCATTCCATTTTTGATTTTTGAGCTCGGGAGAAAGCGGTTTCTTGAGGGATTTTCAGAGTAAACTTATGGGTAACAATTCCTTACTCGATTTTGGTTTCATTGCATTAATCTATTGTAGTTTTCTTCATTTAATCAAGGAAATTGAGTGATAGATGTAGGAAAAAAATTCCCCCAATTGAATTTATGAGTTTTGAGTGAAAATTAGGCATCGGACTTGGGTGATTTTTGTACGAGTGATCTCGTGAGTGAACGAGTGTTCTAAATTGGTAACTTTTACCCGCTTCTGAGTCGTTGGCCCGGGGAGTCTTTTTGGGAGTTTTCCTATTTTCTTGCCTTAACTTCGAATTCATTAGCTAAAATAGTTACTCGTAGCTATATTTATGTTATATAATTGATTTGATTATATTTGGGCCATTTGGAGTTGGATACTCGTGGCAAGAGCGTGGTTTCATATTGAATTGAGCGGTTCGAGGTAAGTGGCTGGCCTAACCTTGTGTGGGAGAAATTCCCCTTAGTATTTTGGTACTGTTTGATATATGAGCGCCGTGTACGTGAGGTGACGAGTACGTACACATGCTATTTGTTGCAAGATTCCATTTTCACTAAATCATAACCTGTTTTCTTTCCCTGTTTGAACTACACTAGCTTATGTAATTATCTTGTTTAGATTCGGAAAGCATGCTTACTTGTCTTGATTGTCTATTTGAACTCTGTGCAGCATGTTGTAGTGAAACTCGTGTTTTCCCTAAGTTGCACTTAGCCTAACTGTAAATTTAAATGATGTAACTGTTTGTGTCATAGGTTGTACTACATATTTACTTTGGGACTACAAATGTATTCCGAGAGATCCCTATGTTCTGCATATTTACTTTGGGACAACCGACGTATTTCGGGAGTTCCCCATGTACTGCATATTTACTTTTGGACTACAGACATATTCCGGGAGATCCCCCTGTAATGCATAATTATTTTGGGACTATGGGACGGTATCCCGGGAGTTCTCCCTGTTAAATTTCTTGTTCTGAGTTGAGGGTTTTCTTGACTTTTATTACTGTGAACTTCCTTAATTATTTTACTGTAATTAATATATATATATATATATATATATTTTTTTTTTTTTTAATCTCTTATTTCTTTAGTTCATTATATTTACACCAGTAGGGCCCTGACCTGACCTCGTCACTACTCGACCGAGGTTAGGCTTGGCACTTACTAGGTACCATTGTGGTGTACTCATGCCCATTCCTGCATATGCTTTTCCGTGTGTAGATCCAGGTACGAGATATCAGCCTCGGGTCTAGTGTGTGGTTGCTGCTTGAGGAAACTTCAAGGTACTTCTGCTCGTGTCCGCAGACCTCGGAGTCTCCTTCTATTCCCCCGTGTAGAAATTCCCCCCCCCTCCCCCCGTTTTCTTCAAACACTTTGTATAGAGAAATATAGACTCTTAGGAGCTTGTGACTGGCGACATTCCGGGTTTTGGGAGTGATGATCTTGTATATGCCGAGTGGCACTATCCTTGCTTATTAATTTGTACAGTTTGGATTTTATCTTTATGTTTCCTTTCATTTTTCCGCAATAATAGGCTTACCTAGTCGTAGAGACTAGGTGCCATCATGACGGCTTTCAGAGAGGTAAAATGGGTCGTGAAAAGTTGGTATCAGAGCTCTAGGTTCATAGGAGTCATGAATCACAAGCTGGTTTATTAAAGTCTCGTGGATCGGTGCGGAGATGTCTATAATTATCTTCGGTAGGCTATGTAACTGTTAAGAACAATCATACTTCTTTGATTTCCTTGTCGTGCGAGTTATTGACATAAAAAATTTCTAGAATTTCGATTTTATTCTTTCTCACAAATGGTGAGGACCCGTATCGGGAGGACCGGCGATCAGGAACCCGAGCCCCCTGCCAGGGCTGCCAAAGGCCGGGGTCGGGGTAGAGTATGACCACGCGGTGCATCTCGAGCACATGCGAGAGCTGCGACAGAGGAGCCCCCAGTAGCTCTAGCTGGAGGGCCAGCACCGGAGGTTCCTATTACTACTCCAGCCCTCCAAGAGACTTTGGCTCAGTTCATGAGCATGTTTAGCACTTTGGCTCAGGATGGACTGCTTCCGATAGCTCCCGCTACATCTCAGGCCGGAGGAGGGGCACAGACTCCCGCAGCCCGCACTCCTAAGTAGAGGGTCCAGGTTGATTAGGCCCCAGAGTTTATTCCTATGCCTGCAGTGGATCCGGTTCAACATGAGACCAGGGTAGCTGCTTCTGAGGCGGAGCAACTCAGACTTGAGAGATACAAGAAGTACCACCACCTATTTTCAGTGGACTAGCTTCATATGATGCTCATGGTTTTTTTGAGGAGTGTCATCGTATTCTCCGCACTATGGGCATTGTGCAGACGAGTGGGGTTTCTTTCACCTCTTTCCAGATGAGGGGAGCGACATATTAGTGGTGGCGTGCCTATGACCTGTGTAGTTCTGACGAGGTAACCTCACTCACTTGGACTCAGTTCTCAGAGATGTTCTTGCGTGAGTATGTACCTCAGAGCCTCAGGGATGCTTGACGCGTAGAGTTTGAGCAGCTGCGCCGGGGTGCTATGACTGTTTTGGAGTATGCAGTCCATTTCAGTGAGTTGGCTCGACATACACCGACCTTGGTTGCTACAGTCAGAGAGGGGGGTCGTCGCTTCATTGAGGGGCTCCAGCCAAGTATTCAGACCAGTGGCCAGGGAGTTGGAGATGGATATCACTTATGAGCAGGCAGTGAGTATTGCCAGGATACTGGAGGGCATGTTTGCCCAAGACAGAGAGGAGAGAGAGGCCAAGAGGTCTCGAGAGACTGGTCATTTTTCAGGAGCTCGTGCACTAGCAGCACGCCATGGTAGGAGTTTTGTGAGTTGCCCTATTCATTCAGCTCCTCCAGTAGCTAGCGGTTTTCCAGCTCCTCCTAGACCTTAGGAGCCCTATTATGCACCGCCCGTAAATAGTATGCCTCATGCTCGAGGTGCTATTACCGGCCAGTCCAGCATGCCAGGTCCGAGTCAGTCTCAATCGTCGCGTCCTCCGAGGGATTGTTGAGTGTGGTGATACTTGTCACATGGTTAGGGATTTCCCCAGAGTCAGGAGGGGTGCACTACCACAGACTTATCAACCCCCACGTGATCCACCAGGTCCTCCGACCATGCTTCCAGTCCCAGCTGCCGCCCCACCTACCCAGGCATCTCGAGGTGGAGGTTGGGGAGGTCGAGGTACCCCTAGAGGGGGAGTCCATGCCAGGTACTATGCCCTTCCAGCCCGTTTAGAGGCTGTCACTTCAGATTCAGTTATCAGAGGTATTGTCCCCGTTTGTCATATGGATGCTTCAATATTATTTGACCTAGGCTCTACGTATTCATATGTGTCTTCTTATTTTTCTCCACATTTGGGTGTATCTCAGGATTCATTGAGTTCCCCTGCTTATGTATCTACTCCTGTGGGATATTCTCTTATTGTGGACCACGTATATCGATCGTGTTTGGTTGCTCTTAGTGGTTTTGAGACCATAGCCGACATATTATTTCTCAGTATGGTAGATTTTGATGTTATCTTGAGCATGGACTGGTTGTCGCCCCATTATGTTATTTTTTATTATCACGCTAAGACCTTGACGCTAGCTATGCCAGGCTTACCGCAATTAGAGTGGAGAGGTACCTTAGACTATACTCCCCGCAGGGTCATTTCATTTCTTAAGGCTTAGCGAATGGTTGAGAATGGGTGTGATGCGTATTTGGCCTATGTGAGGGATGTCAGTATTGATATACCTACCGTTGAGTCAGTTCAAATAGTGAGAGACTTTCTATATGTGTTTCCAGCTGATCTTCCAAGCATGCCGCCCGATAGAGATATTGATTTTGGCATTGATTTGTTCCCGGACACTCAACCCATATCAATTCCTTCTTACCGTATGGATCCTCCTGAGTTGAAGGAGCAGTTGCAGGAGTTGCTTGATAAGAGTTTCATCAGGCCCAACGTATTACCTTGGGGTGCTCCGATTTGTTTGTGAAGAAAAAGGATGGCTCTATGCGTATGTGTATTGATTATCGCCAACTGAACAAGGTTATAGTGAAGAACATGTATCCTTTGCCTCACATCGATGATTTATTTGATCAGTTATAGGGTGCCAGAGTGTTTTCCAAGATTGACTTGCGTTCTGGCTATCATCAGTTGAAGATTCGGGAGCCAGATATCCCGAAGACTGCCTTCAGGACAAGATATGGTCATTATGAGTTTCTTGTCATGTCATTTGGGCTAACCAGTGCCCCAACAACCTTTATGCATTTGTTGAACAGTGTGTTCCGGCCTTATCTTGATTCTTTCGTCATTATGTTTATTGACGACATTATGGTATATTCCCGGTCGCGGGAAGATCATGAGCAGCACCCGAGGGTTGTGCTTTAGACTTTGAGTAAGAAGAGATTGTATGCAAAATTTTCTAAGTGTGAATTCTGGCTTGATTCAATGGCATTCTTAGGTCAGTAGTGTCTTGTGATGGGATTAAGGTAGATCCGAAGAAGGTAGAGGCAGTGCAGAGTTGTCCTAGACCATCATCAGCTACGGAGATCCGCAATTTCCTTGGTTTGGTGGGGTAGTACCGTTGCTTTGTAGAGAGTTTTTCATCTATTACATCACCTATGACCAGGCTGACCCAAAAGGGTGCTCCGTTTAGGTGGACCGAGGAGTGTGAGGAGAGCTTTCAGAAGGTCAAGACAACTTCGACTACAGCCCCAATATTAGTATTGCCTACAGGTTCGGGGTCTTACATTGTCTATTATGATGCCTCGAGGATTGGCCTTGGAGCGGTGTTGATGCAAGATGGTAGGGTGATTGCCTACGCATCCAGAAAATTGAAGGTGCATGAGAAGAATTATTATGTCCATGATCTCGAGTTAGCAGCTTTTGTTCACGCCTTAAAGATCTGGCGTCATTATTTGTGTGGTGTTCCTTGTTAGATCTACGCTGATCACCGGAGTTTACAGCGCCTGTTCAAGCAAAAGGACCTTAATTTGCGTCAGCGGAGGTGGTTGGAGCTACTTAAAGACTATGATATCACTATATTGTACCATCCGGGGAAAGCCAATGTAGTGGCCGGCACCCTGAGTCGCCGGGCGGAGAGTTTGGGGAGTTTGGCATATCTTCAGCCAGTAGAGAGGCCCTTAGCATTGAGAAAAAGATCAATGGGATTAGAGAAAGGCTCACAATCTTTGCTTTACCGCAAGTGAGAAAAGATCAATGGGATCCAACACTATTGTCGGCGCTCGCTTTCAAGAAGGAACCTCTCAGGTTCGACCCCCTTACTTTAATGGTCAGCATTTCTCTCATAGGAAAGCTCGCATGGAACCTTATACTATGTCATATGACATCAAAGTATGGTGTGTGATAAAAAAAGGAAATCTTCCAATTCCTCCCAAGAAGGATGCAAATGGTCAAGTCATCACATCAACTGATCCTTTGGATTTGGATGATTACACTAATGAGCAAGCGGCTGTTATTACTGTCAATGAAAAAGCAAAAAACCTACTATACAATGCTATCAGTGGAGAATAATATGAAAATATATTAAGCTGTGAAACTGCTAAGGAGATGTGGGATAATCCGGAGGTCGCTTATGAAGGAACCAACAAGGTAAAAGAGACTAGAATCAATATCTTGGTTTGATACTATGAATTATTTCTAATGAAGGATGGGGAATCCGTTGAAGAAATGATTTCCAGGTTCAACAAAATTCTTGGAGACCTAAAATCATTTGGAAGACCTATTAAAAGTGGTGAACAGGTTAGAAAGATTCTCAGAAGTTTACGTACAATCTGACAACCAAAGGTCATCGCTTTTGTAACGACCCGTCCGGTTGTTCTGTAGAATTAGTCCCGTTATTTCTGTTTCTGCCTTGTCATGCATTTCTTAGTCTTTATGATGTATTGGGGTCGTTTGGTTCGGGTTCGGAGCGGTCGTGGTGAGAATTTAGACACTAAGTCTCTTAAATTGACTTAATAGTTGAAAAAGTCAACTGAGAGTTGACTTATTGGTAAACGACATCAGAATGTAGATTTTATGGCTCGGATAGCTTCATTAGGTCATTTGGACTTAGGAGTGTGTTCGGAATGTGGTTTTGATGTCCGGTGTAAAATTAGGCTTGAATTGGAGAAATTGAGTGTTTGGCAATTTACAGTCGGTAGTGGAAAATTAGCTATTGGGGTCGGAATGAAATTCCGGAAGTTGGACCAGGTTCGTAGTGTAATTTTGGATGTGTGTGCAAATTTTCAGGTCATTCAGATGTGTTTCGGTTGGTTTCGGCATCGTCGGTGATTTTCGGAAGTTTTAGGAATTTTAGGCTTGAATCATGGGTTGAATTGGAATTTTGATGTTATTTTGGATTTTTCGTGGGTTCGACTAAGTGCGGGGGACCATTTATGTATCGTTTGTATTTTTGGTTGGGGTCCCGAGGGGCTCAGGTTGATTTTGGATAGCCCTCGAGGACTTTATAATTGAAAAAATGCAGCTAAGGAGCTGCTGGTGCCAGGCTTCTGGTGCTCCGCAGGTGCGATGCCGCAAGTGTGGGCTAGCATGCGCAGGTACAGAGTTTTGCTGGGTTGAAGGATTTCCGCAGGTGCGAGGTTTTTACTGCACCTGCGAAGCCGCATATGCGGAAGGTTGAGAGCAGGTGCGGAGGCTGGGTTTTTGAGTGTCGTCCGCAGGTGCGCACCTGGGAACGCAGGTGCGGGTCCGCAGGTGGGCGTAAGTGGCCGCAGTTGCGGGACCACTGTGCAGAAGGGTATGTAAACCTGCCTTCGCAATTTGAGCCATTTTCTTCAATATTTCATCCGGGATTAAGCTTTGGGAGAGGGTTTTGAAGGGGGGAAATCAAAAGGACTTCATTGAGGTAAGATATTTGAACCTAAAACTCGTTTCTATGTGATTTTTGGACTGATATAGGGTGACATTAAGGGAAACATCAGTGTGTAAATTGGGGGTTAGGGCTTGGATAATTGGAGCCTTTGATTGAGTAATTGAAGGGGCAATTGTGGTCCGATTTTGATGTTCTTGGTATGTATAGAATCGTGGGAGGATGAGAATTCTAGTTTTGTGACTTCTATTGAATTCCGAGACGTGGGCCCGAGGGTCGGGTTTGACCAATTTCGGGAATTTTGCCTAATTTTTGATAGTTTTCGAATAGGTTTCGTCTCCCTAGCATAATTTGATGTTATTAATTTGATTTTGATAGAATCAGAGTAATTGGGAGCCGATTCGAGGGACAAGAGCATCGCAAAGTAGTTTTCGGGCCGGTTTGAGGTAAGTAACGATTGTAACTCTTGAACTGAGGGTATGAAACCCCGGTATTTCGTATTGCTTTTGATAAATGAGGTGACAAACATGCTACGTGACGAGCGTGTGGGCGTGCACCGATAGGCGATTGTGACTTGGTCCGTCCCGTAGCGACTACTAAGCCACATGTTTGATTTGAAACCTTATGATATCCTGTATTTTAGAGACTTATACTTATTTATGGGTTGTATGCCATGTTTGGATCCTTGTGCCGACCTGTTTAGACCCTCAGGAGTATTTTTACACTATTCTCACACTATCTTGAGAGAAAATTTGTGAACTCGGTCATGTTTACTATTTGTTGCTATTTTCATTGTTATCACATTGTTTTAAAACTCTGAGAGGTATTTTGGGCTGAGTCCCGTGAGTTGAGATGAGTTTCCCGAGTGGCTTGTGAGGGTGACTGAGTGAGGACGAGAGCCGAGTATGTGAAGATAGTTATGGATCGGGCTGCACGACGCAACAATATATATACATTATATAGATCGGTCTGCATGCCGAAGCAATATATACATTATATGGATCGGGCTGCACGTTGCATCAATGTATATTATATGGATCGGGTTGCACGCCGCAACAATATAGTGCTTGGGCTGTAGGAGCCCCTCTGGAGTTTGTACACCCCCAGTGGGCGCAGTCGACTATTATATGGATCGGGCTGCACGCCGTAGCGTATGATATATGGATCGGGCTGCACACCGCAGACATATATATATATATATATATATATATATATATATATATGTATGTATGTATGTACGTATTGGATCGGGCTGCCCGCCGCAACAGTTATGTTTGTTCATGGTACCTGTTGAGGGAGAGTGCTGAGTGTGAGCTTTGACTGTGCTAGTGGAGTTATGAGTGACTAAGAGACCCTATTTATGAGGGATATTGTGCCCGAGAGGCTATAAATTGTGAGATTATGGGTGTTCACTCATTTTACACCGTGTCACTTTAATAAACACTGAGTTAATGTTTTATGCAAGTTTAAATGGGGGGAAACTGGAGTTTGCAAAGCATTTGAAAAAATGTAGACTATTGATTTACTCTATTTGTTTTCACTAGCACATGTTTTTATGAAATTATCACCTTTAAATTCTCATCACTTCACTCAAGTCCTTAGTTATGGTTACTTACTGAGTTGGCGTACTCACGTTACTCCCTGCACCTCTGTGTGCAGATCCAGGTACCGGGTCAGCTCGCTAGTTGACTTCTCACGTGCATTGGAGTTGATCAAGGATTGAGGTAGCTGCTCAGCATCCACAACTTACCTTCTTTCCTTTCCAAGTTCATAGAATTCTCGTACTTTTGGACCTGTATTAGTAGCAAAGTCACATTTTATACGTTGTATTTACTGTTTTAGATGCTCATGACAGTTGACTCCAGAGGTCTGGGCGGTGCTATATTTGATCGCTTTGGTTATTATTCTTGCTGAACTTGTCTTAAAAAGTGAATCTTTATTAGAACACGAGACTATATATATAAAACGAAAAATGTTGATTTCATTGTGTTAGAGGGCTAGCCTAGTTTCACGATAGGCGTCATCACGACCATTACATTTTTGGGGTCATGACAGCTTTAGAATGTCAAGATCTGGACAAAATCTCCTATGATGAACTCAGAGGTGACTTGATTGCTTTTGAGAAAACTCATCTTGATAAACCAATTCAAAAGAAGAAGAAAATTGTTGCCTTTAAGGCCACTATGGCAGAACCAGAAAATGAAGATGAAGAAGAAAGAGGAGAACAAGATGAAAACATCGCAATGCTCTCGCAAGTTGTGACCAACATGATGAGAAGAAACAGAAACTACAGAAGAGGTAAGTCTAATTTCAGAAAAGGAAGGGTGAGCAATGAACTAGATAAAAATGATGGAAGATGCTACGAATGTGGAAAGTTTGGACACCTTCAAGCTAACTATCCCGAATTAAAAAAGAAGCTTAGCAAAAACATGCAAAAGAAAAAAGATTTTGGAGCATGGAGTGATGAAGAGGAATCTGATCACGAGGAAGTTGCCAACATTTGCTTTATGGCTCTAAGCGACTATAAAGAGTCAGAGGAACTTGGGCTAATGGCAGACAACATCGATGGAGAAGATGACACAAGAGAACCTCGTTTACTGTCAGATGAAGGAACTAGCTAGGTACATCCTCCTTTATGCCCAAGTTGTTATGAACTTCAAGAATTTGTTGATATTGCTCTTGCAGACATAGAAAGAGTAGTCAATGAACTCAGAAAGTCAAAAGAGAAAAAGAAAGAGAGAAGAAGAGCTGGGCCTTGAAACTAGAAATATGCGAAATTGAACGTGATATGCTTCAAGACGAAGTATACGAACTTAAGGTGCAATTGAATGGACTCGAAAAGACCTCAAGTTCTAGTCCAATCAAGTCTGATCAGAACGTTCATGTCAAAAAGAAAACAACGTGTTCTTTTTGTGGTAAAAATGGTCATAACACTAACAATTGCAGGAACAGATTTATAGCTGAAAACAATTCTGGCTACTCTAACAGCTTATCTTGCACCTACTATGGTAAAAGAGGTCACACCTCAAATCATTGTAGGTTTAAGAATGACAGGAGATGGATTTGGAGACAAAAATCTTCAAATCAAACTAACTCTCAGAAATCCAACCGTTCAGGATCCAAGCATGCTTGGGTGCCTAAACAAAGTAATCTTGTTTTTGCAGGAACACCACAAGAAAATTCGAAAAGGAAAATGGTATCTCGACAACGCGTGTTCCATACATATGACGGGTAACAAACCACTGTTCAAATCAGTCACCAAACTAGATGGAGGAACAGTTACATTTGGTGACAAATCCAAGGAAAATGTTATTGGTGTTGGAAAGGTTCCTTTGAGCTCTACACGTGACGTGGATGAAGTTTACTTAGCCGATGAACTCAGATACAATCTTCTTAGTATCAATCAACTATGTGACAATGATTATGAAGTTCGTTTTAAAAAAACATGGCTGGTTCATAGAAGATGAATCAAGTAACATCATTCTCTCTGGTAATAGGGACATAAATGTCTATACCATCAAAAACTTGGAAAATGTTGGGGATCAAATTTGTCTTACTTCTATAACTGAAGAACCCTGGGTTTGGCACAGAAAACTTGGTCATGCAAGCATGCAAACATGCACACCATTCAAAAACTTTCAAAACATGACCTTGTTGTTGGTCTCCCAAATCTGGATTTTTCAAAAGATCACATTTGTGATGCATGCCAATTAGGAAAACAAACTCGATCCTCTTTTAAAGTCAAAAATATTGTTTCTACCTCTAAACCTCTTCAACTGCTGCATATGTATTTATTTGGTCACACTAGAACTGCTAGTATATGAGGTAAGAAATATGCCTTTGTTATTGTAGTTTATTTCTCTAGATTTACATGGGTTATATTTCTTAGTCATAAAGATGATGATTTAAAGAGTCTTGAAGTTTTATGTAAGAAGGTTCAACGTAAGAAGGGATACTAAATCTCTACCATCAGGAGTGATCATAGAAGAGAGTTTGAAAGTAGAGCTTTTGAAAATTTCTGCAATGATCAAGGAATCTCCCATAATTTCTCATGTCCAAGATCTCCTCAACAGAATGGTGTAGTAGAGCGCAAAAACAAAAAAATGCAGGATATAGCGAGAACCATGATTGTGAAAAACTCTCTACCTCATCATTTCTGGGCAGAAGTTGTCAGTACAATATGTCATATCATTAACAGATGTCTTATTCGACCTATTCTCCAAAAGACTCCTTATGAACTGTGGAATGGAAAGAAACCAAACATCAGCTACTTCCACCTTTCTGGATGCAAATGATTTGTTCATAACAATGGAAAGGATAATCTAGGTAAGTTTGATCCAAAAAGTGATGAAGGTATATTTCTTGGTTACTCTCCCTCAAGTAGAGATTATAGAGTTTATAATAAGAGAACCCTATGTATTGAAGAATCTATTCATGTTGTTTTTATTGATACTAACCCTCGCCCAAGGAATGAACATGTTCCTGAAGATGAGGAAATCTCTTGTGCTCCAAAGTTTGTTATTGTAGGTAAGGATCATCAAAGTGAGTCAGCTAATCTACAAAATCAACCAGCTGAAGCTCCTCTAGAAGATCTTGACTTATCTCAGTCGACTATCAATGAAAAGATCTCTACAGCAAATACTCCAAATGAGTGGAATAATGAACCTGAATATCCTCACAAATTCATTATAGGAGATCCACAGGAAGGAATAACTACAAGGAGATCTCAAAAGAACAAATCTCATATGGCTTTTATTTAATTTTAGCCCAAGAAGGTTGATGAAGCTCTTAAGGATTCTCATTGGGTCAATGCTATGAAGGAAGAACTAGATCAGTTTGAGAAAAACAAAGTCTGGCAATTAGTTCCAAAGCCTCAAAACGCTTTTGTTGTAGGAACTAAGTGGGTTATCAGAAATAAATTGGATGAATCAGGACAAGTCGTTCGGAATAAAGCAAGACTAGTGGCTCAAGGTTACTCACACTAGGAAGGAATCGACTATGATGAGACCTCTGCACCTGTGACAAGACTTGAATCCATCCGAATTCTACTTGCATTTTCTGCTCACAAAGGGTTCAAACTATATTAGATGGATGTCAAAAGTGTGTTCCTAAACGGATACATATCTGAAGAAGTATACGTGAAGCAACCTCCTGGATTTACAAATGCCACTTTTCCAAACCATGTACACAAGCTGACTAAAGCCCTGTACGGTCTTAAACAAGCACCACGAGCATGGTATGAAATGTTAAGTTCTTTTCTTCTAAATCAAGGTTTCAAACGAGGTAATATAGATACAACTCTTTTCATTAAGCAATCAAATTCAGGTAATCTCACTACTCAAATTTATGTTGATGAAATTATCTTTGGTAGTCCTAACACTGTTCTTTGTGAAAGAATTTTCTCTCTCCATGAAAGGTGAATTTGAAATAAGTATGATGGATGAGCTAACTTTCTTCCTTGGACTTCAAATCAAGCAGTCTACTAAAGGAATATTCATTAGCCAAACCAAGTATACCAAGGAGCTTATCAAAAAGTTTGGAATGGAAAATGCTAAGGCTATTGGAACTCCAATGATTCTAACTACCGTGCTAGATGAAGACAGCTATGGAAAAATGGTTAATGAAACCATGTATAGATGAATGATTGGATCCCTCCTTTATTTAATTTCCAGTCGACCAGATAGTATGTTTAGTGTATGTAAATGTGCCAGCTTTCAGTCAACTCCTGAGGAATCCCATTTGATTGCTGTTAAATGCATTATTAGATATTTAATTGGTACTTCGGAATTAGGGCTATGGTATGATCACGCTAACAATTTCTCTTTGAGACACTTTTCAGATGCTGATTTTGCAGGAGACAAGACTGATAGGAAAAGTACCAGTGGGACATGTAAAATGCTGGGAAATGCCTTAGTGTCTTGGCATAGCAAGAAACAATATTGTGTTACTCTATCAACGACTGAGGCAGAATACCTAGCTATTGGAAGCTGTTTGTGATGATCCAAAAGGTCATCCTACGATAATTTAGCTAAATTTGTGTTGCGAGGCCTCGAAAGCTCCGTTAATATCACCTCGATATGCATGCGTAGCCCGGGCGGGTAGCCATGAAGCTTTTATGTGAAAACTTGATGAAAAATGAAATTTCTAATAATTAATTGATTAAAGTTGACTTTGGTCAACATTTTTGGTAAACGGACCCGGACCCGTGATTTGACGGCCTCGGAGGGTCCGTAGGAAAATATGGGACTTGAGCGTGTGCCCGGAATGGAATTCCGAGGTCCCAAGCCCGAGAAAATGAATTTTTAAAGAAAATTGTTTCCTGAAAAATATAAAGGTTTTTGAAAATGAATATTTATGTGAAAACCGTGTTACCGGGCCTGTATTATGGTTCCGGAGCCCAGAACAGGTTTAATATATGTTATGTGAGCTATCTGTGAAATTTGGTGTAAAACGGACTTGAATGACATGTTTCAGATCAAAATTGAAATAATTGAACCTGACGAAGTTTTGAGAAAATTTTATGAGTTTTGAGGTTTAATTCCTTAATTTTGATTATATTTTGGTGATTTAAAAACTTTAATAAGTCCGTAGGATAATTTGGGAGTTGTGTGTGTTTTTTATTTTGAGACCCGAGGGTGAGTTTCGGGTAGCTAACGGGGTGTAAAAAGTGGGAAAAATCTTGTCTGGTGCGTGCCTCTATGCGATCGCATAGGCTATGTCGCGATCGCATAGTGTAGTTGAGAGGGGGGAGTTCTGAGACTCTATGCGATTGCATAGATGTTTCCGCGATCGCATAGAGTATAGGTGGTCTGGGGGGTGGGGGCTGGGTAAATGCCTTTCGCGATCACACCCTTTCCTTCCGCGATCGCATAGCCTCAGCCAGGAGAGTTTTGCGATCGCACCATCACTTCCGCGATCGCAGTGTGTTAGAGCCAGACTCTCCGCAATCGCAGTCCCTTTCCCGCGATCGCGAGGAACAATTTCGCCCAGTTATATTTTTAATCAAAAACAGAATGTTCATTACGGGACTTTCTCATTTTCAGCATTCTCTTCTTCTCCAACCCCCATTGAAGACCTCCAAGCCAATTCCTCCTCCATAGATTTTTGGGTAAGAGTTTCTAACACCAATTCCTTCCATTGTTCTTCAACAAACACTAGAATCTTGGCCTAAAATCCTAAAATCAAAGTAGAAATTAGGGGTTTTGGGTAGAGTTAGGGCTTATGGTGTTTTTGATAATTCAACCTCAATTTGGGGTCGGATTTCAAAACAAATCATATATTTGAACTCGTGGGGATATGGGTGATCGGGTTTTGGTCCGAGCCTCGTGTTTGGACCAAGCGTGCCCAGGGTCGAATTTTGATATTTTTGGAAGAATGCTAGGAATTGTATAATTAGGCTATTTGACTGTGTTAATGAGTTATTATTGATATTATTGAGTTAATTATGCCTAGATATTATCGTTTCGGAGTTGGATTCTAAAGGAAAGGCGGAATTAGAGGCTTGATTGCTATTTGTGGACCCGAGGTAAGTGTTTGGCCTAACCTTAGCTTCAGGGATTAGGTATAGAGTCTTATTTTCTATGTGTAATTCATTTCCAACATATAGGCAGGGTGACGAGTGCCTTTATGTTGCGGTCAAGCATGCCCGTGAGTCAATTGTGATGAATTGTACCGTGTTCTTGATGTTCTCTGTACTATGAATAATTGGTGATTTAGGAGTGATACATTGACGTTGTTTCATGACGTGGGAAATTATTGATTAATTGTTCAGTTGAAGCTTTTACTGTTGAAATTGTAATTCTGAGCGAGATTGGTTATATCTGAATCCCTTGCCGGGATGATAGAATTTTATTGAGTATTTCTGTACACTTGTGATTCCTTATTGGTAGTTGCACATTATATTGCTGACTGTTTATTATTTATCACACGAGGGGACATGCCGTGTTGATTGTTTATTATTTATCGCACGAGGAGACATGCTGTACTGATTGTTTATTATTTATCACACGAGGGGACATGCCGTGATGATTGTTATTGTTTATCGCACAAGGGGACATGCCGTGCCGATGTGTTACTGTTTGATGCACGAGGGGACATTCCGTGCTGAGTGATTTGTGAGGTGATGCACGAGGGGACATGTCGTGCCTTGTGTTTTTCATTATCTGTTCTGAGGCGTTAAATTCCTGCTTTTACTGTTACATTTCATTTGTTACCCTGTTCCACTATGCTAGTATTTGTTTCCCCTATTATCCCTAGCATGTTTCTCCCCGTATCTGTTTTTACTTGCTTATTTCCGTCGATATTTTCCTGTTATTATATAGAATTGCACAAGTATGTATACATGTTGTCGGTCCTAGCCTCGTCACTACTTCGCCGAGGTTAGGCTCGGCACTTACTCAGTACATGGGGTCGGTTGTACTGATGCTACACCTGCACTTCTTTATGTTGTGTAGACTACGCAGCCGGACCCGGTGGTCGCTGACGGTCAGAGCATTCCATCAGTTCCTACAGGAGACATCGAGGTAGACCCGCAGACGTTCGTGGGCCTTGGCGTCCCCTCCCACCCTTCACTTCCAGCTTTGTATCTTATAGTTTCAAAGACAGTCATATGTACTTATTTTCAGACCACTGTATTTAGTAATCTCATAGACAGTTCATGAGTATGTGACACCAGGTCTGGGTTATATTTATGGGTTTTACTTCGAAGCTTGCTATATTATTTTTGAAATTTGTTAACTTTAATATTGTTACTTATAGCTGCCCTTGTCATCCTGTTCATTTTAGTTGTTAATGAGTTTATTTAGTTCAAACGCTGGCTTGTCTAGCGGGTTCAATGTTAGACGCAGTCACGGCCTGAAGGTGGGATTTTGGATCGTGACACTGTTGTACACAAGTTTTATGGATTATGCATCAACTCCTTGATTATGATTTATCTCTTACTGCCACTCTTATTTTTTGTGACAATACGAGTGCTATTTGCTTATCCAAAAGTTATGTGCATCATTCTAGAGCAAAGCATATAGAAATTAAACATCATTTTATTCGTGATCATGTTGCAAAAGGCGATACTACATTAGAGTTTCTTAGTACTGATTCACAACTTGATGATATTTTTACTAAGCCTCTTTTGGAAGAAAGATTTTGCATCCTTCGAAAAAAGATTGGCATTGTGCCAAATTTTTAAATCAAATATTTTCCTAAGTGGTTAACTTATTTTACACGCTTTTAGTATATTTTATTCCCTTAATTATTCTTGTACTAATTAATTTTACCGTGGAGATGTAATTATTACTTGTCCGCCAAAGCACTCATTCAGAACCATCACCTCCGTCTGTACTTGACCCTTCCAGTAACCAAGACGCCCTTTCACTCCTCTCAAATCCCCTGTTAATAACCCTCAATCTGTAAATACCTCTCTCATTCCCTTCCAAACAAGCAATCTCTCTATGGGCCAAAAGAAACCCTTTCTCTACAACCAGACGAAGCCGTAGGTTTCAAAAACCCCTTAACACAGAAGAGCCTATGGACGTAGAGTCATCTATTGACTCAGACTTTCTCAAGATGGAAAATGATAGCAGTGCTTCATCTGAAAATCAACCTATCAGCCAGAAAAAGGCCGGAAAGAGACCAATGGAGCAAACCCCCAAAAAAGGCTTCATGCAATAAGGGCAAAGTAGAACGCCTGGAATTTGGTCCTGAAGACAAGCTGATCTTCTATGGTCCCAGTGAAAAGGCCAAGTTTGAGTCCTACAAGTAAAAATCCATGGCTTATGGACGCTCTGTAAGTATTTCTCTTATGCAAAAGCTTCATTGTGATGTGACTGCAATTTTTGATTTTCAGCACCTTTCTCCTTTATTTGGCACTCTTGGAAATTCTGTGTTTGAAGAACCCGTGAGAATGCTTTATGCAATTATATTTGTGAATGATAAGATTAACTTAGAATCTATGGTTTTGGGTACTAGAATCGTTTTGGACTCCTACCAATTTGAAAAGATTTTCTCTGCCAAATTTAGCGGGTATGATGTGTTTGTCCAAAATTCATGGCCCAAAGATTTTGAAGTATCTCTTGAAGAAGCAAAAACTTTTCTGTCTGATAACCCCCCTGACATTGGCTCCAAAAATATGAAGTTTGAACACATGATTGCCACCACTCTCCTTCCCAGGTTTGGGTCCCTCAGTTATTTATCCACTAGAGATATATTTGTCCTCTACTGTCTGGTCAACAACAAGCGTCTGGATTGGTTTGTATGGATTCGTCAGTATATGCTTGAGAGTATCAGGGATATTTCCTCTTCTGCTGCTTGTCTGCCCTATGGTATTATTATCTCTCATATCCTGGAAGTTATGAAGGTATACTTGTTACCTTTCACACCCAAGAACATCTCAAGTACTTATGATAAAACTGCATTTTCTATGATGGGATACTCATTGGGTGAAAGTGGATGGGTTAAGCGACCCAAGGTTGAAAGTGCTCCAGCTCCGGTTGATGTCCAAGCTGATCAACCGGTCTCTCAGTCGACTACCTCTCAGAACCTTCAACAAATTCAATTAGCTTGATGGAGTCAAGTTGCTGATTTTGGAGATAAAAGAACAGGTAGATAAGATCAGTGATGTCACTAAAGAGACAGGTTCAGACGTGGCAAAGCTTCAGATAGACATATGAGCTACCAGGAGACATGGAACCAGGGCCTTCAATTCCATGACTGAGAAGACGGACAAGCTTGTTAGGGATGTTGAAAACTCCTATGACTCCTTCTGCACCAAAGTGATCAATAACTTCAAATACTTTTTGGGACGTACTTAATTACCTTTGGCAGTGATGTTGTGACAATCAATCTTTTGAATCTTTTTGCTGTCTTTTTGTGATGGTGGTCTTTAGACAATGTTTTTGGCATGTACTAACTTAAGCCTCTGCAGAAGGCTCTACTGCTCTAACCTCTCTTAGTATGCACATTATATCATATATTTCTCTGTGTTTTTTTTTGTTGATGTTCTTTCCTTTTTGATTGTTGTCAAAGGGGGAGAAAATATGTGAGTAAACACTCAGGGAGATATATGAGCACAACATTCATAATGTAACAACAACTCAGGAAAAGCAACAACTCAGGGGGAGCAATCTCTAAAAAGAAAAGTTTCTTAAAATTACTCTCTGTTTACTCCTGCTTGATTGTCATCATCAAAAAGGCGGAGATTGTTAGGTTAAGTTTTAATGATGACAATAACTCATTATGATACATGTGCAGGACAAACAAAAAGAAAAGCTCACAATATTCTCAACAAGATTCGAATATGCAAATAAGGAAAGCTGAACATGTTGTCACTACAATCAAGGGAAGCAATATTGATACTGGACTAGAAATGGGAAGTAAGGAAAGAAGGAAGATGGTGTTACTACAAGGGATGCAATATTGAATTTCTATATATCACGGAATCTAAGCCTGGAATAATGGATCCTCAAAATATCAGTAGTCTCTCGTTCGTGGCATATTCATCTCCAATATTCAAGCTGTGACAAGGAATGTCACAATCGAATCTGGACTCTTCAAAGAGCAAGATTCGAAGAGGCACCCCTTGGGTCAATACCTCTATCAAAGATCCTGTGCCTCTAATTTCGCTAAATATTCAACAACTCTTTTCTCTCTTATAAGAAGATCGATTGTTCAAGAAGAAGACTACGCAACTACACAAACTGTATTCCAAATCTATCTACTTCTTAGTTCAAACACTGTAATTCTTAAGTTGTTAGTGTATCAAAAGATAGAGAGATATAGAATATAAAAGAAAGTTGTGTCAACTGATTAGAACTAAAGTGTGATACTGTACGTTGGTGGTGAACGCGATAAAACCATCAATACGATAAATTTATTCAAATATCTTAAGGGAACCCCTTTTACCCAAGGGAAACTGTTTGTAAGTACCACAACAATACCGAACCAGTATAAATCACCGTGTGTTCTATCATTTCTCTTTACTGCTTTCGTTCCTTCTGTTCTGTGATTAGTCAACTAACACTTGCATTAGTATACTAAATTTTAATTGGACAACAATTCACCCCCCCTCCCCCCCCCGTACTTTCATATCACAGATTCACAAATAGAGATTCAGGTTCATCATCGTCAAGATTCAGAAAGGATCGAGGTGAACGTAAGAGGGATACTAAGACAAATACAAGGATTGCGGACTACAACTTTAATGTGAGAACTTCCGAGTTTGTCGATGTTCTAAGAAGCATGGGGGATAAGGTTCGATGGCCTAAAGAGATGATATCAAATCCAAACAGAAGAAACCCAGATTTTTGGTCTGAATTCCATAATGATCACGACCATAGAACATCAGACTGTAGATTATTTCAAGGTGAAGTAGAACATTTATTGAAGCAGGGCTATCTGATGGAATTTTTCAGCGAGAAAGGAAAACAAACGTATACGAAGAATATACAAGAACCCCAAAACCTCCATCTCCAAAGAGAATAGTAAATGTGATAAATGGTGGAGAAGAAGTCAACGGCGTAACCTATACAACCGCGAGAAATACAAGAAATGAAACAATAACTCACGGGAAGCTAACTCGTCAAACTCTGGAGGACGAAAACATAACATTTGATGATACAAATGCTGATGGATTAGTGATTCCCCACAATGACGCACTGGTAATATCTTTACTTACACATGACACTAATGTAAAGCGAGTTTTTATTGATCAAGGTAGCTCTGTGAATATCATTTTATTATGAGTCGTGTAAGATATGTTGATGGGCGACCGTGTAATTCCAAAAGCATGTTCCCTATATAGGTTTGATAACTCTACTGTTATTACATAAGGGGAGATTGAACTATACACCTACGCAGAAGGGGTCATCAAATAAACAAAGTTTCAAGTGATAGACACAGATATGGCCTATAATGTGATTATGGGAAGGCCGTGGATTCACGATATGGATGTTGTGCCATCCACGTTACATCAGCTTATCAAATTCCCTTCAAAATGGGGAATTCAAAAAATTTGAGGAGATCAACAAATTTCAAGGAATATCAATTGAGTGATACACACAAGTCAAAAAGATACGACTGTAAATCAGAAAGATGCGGGCACAAGTGAAAAAGATATGGTAAATCAAATTTCAACGGAGATTGCATCAAAGCAAACCGACGTGGGTTCCAGACCAGATGTAATTCAGGAGCCAGAGGAAAATGAAAACATTGAAACAACGATCAAAGAGCTCGAAGTTGTTCCATTATTCGAGCAATGGCGATATCGAAGAGTTCATATCGGAGCAAGACTAAACCTTGAAAGGAAAGGTAAGTTAATTAAATATTTAAAAGCTAATGAGATTGTTTTGCATGGTCCCATTTAGATATGAAAGGTATACCACCGGAGGTGATGACTCATTAGTTAAATGAAGATCCATCATTTGTACCTGTCAAACAAAAGAAGAGGAAGCAAGGATCATTCAAAAATCAAGTGATCGATGAAGAGGTACAAAAACTCTTAAAGATCGGCTCAATACGTGAGGTAAAATATCCTAATTGGTTAGATAATATTGTGGTAGTTCTAAAAAAGAATGGTAAATCGAGAGTATGTGTAGATACACTGACTTAAATAAAGCATGCCCGAAGGATTCATTCCCTTTACGACATATAGATCAACCGATTGATGCTACCGCAGGTCACGAATTATTAAGCTTTCTAGATGCATATTCTGGTTATAATCAAATAAAAATGGACCCCTTAGACAAAGAAAAAACTTCATCTATTACAAACAGGGGGACTTATTATTACAAAGTCATGCCTTTTGGCTTGAAAAATGCTGGAGCCACGTATCAGAGACTAGTGACCAAGATGTTCCAAGAACACCCGGGGAAGACGATGGAAGTGTACATTGATGATATGTTGGTCAAATCAACCCAAGCGGAATATTATTTTCAACATCTTTCAAATACCTTCAAGATCCTACGCAGATATAACATGAAGCTTAACCTAGAAAAGTGCGCTTTTGGCATAGCTTCAGGTAAGTTTATAGGCTTTCCCGTATCTAATAGAGGAATTGAAGTAAATCCTGCACAAATTAAAAATATTGAAGAAATACATGATGTACTCACAAGCCAAAAAGAGGTACAAAGATTGACAGGTAGGATTGCATCTCTGTGAACATTCATTTCAAGATCTTCAGAAAAAAGCTTTAAATACTTTTCAGTATTAAAGAAGCAAAATCAGTTTGAATGGACTGAGGAATGCTGGCAAGCCCTCAAAGATTTGAAGGCGTATTTATCAAATCCTCTCTTATTGTCTAAACCAAGGGATGGAGAAAGACTATATGTATATCTTGCAGTTGCAGAAGTAGCTATAAGTGCAGTTTTAGTAAGGGAGGACAAAGGTAAACAATCTCCTATATATTATGTTAGTAAATATTTATTAGATGTTGAGACTAGATATCCTCATCTAGAGAAACTTGCTTTAGCATTAGTCATGGCAGCTACAAAATTGAGACCATATTTTCAATGCCATCATATCTCCGTAATAACTGCATATCTTTTAAGTAATATTTTGCATAAACAAGAATTTTCAGGCACATTAGACAAGTGGGCAATAGAACTGAGTGAATATGACATTATTTATCATCCCAGAACAACAATAAAGTCTCAAGTTTTAGCATATTTTGTCGCAGGTTTTAATACAAAAATAATTCCTAAAGTAGAAAAGGAATTACAAATTTTTACTGGAACTAATCCAGGTACGTGGTCTTTATTCACTGATGGCTATTCAAATGTGAAAGGAGCCAGTTTGGATATTGTCTTAATCCCACCCTCAGGTGAAAGTATAAGACAAGCAATTAAATGTTACCCTATTACTAACAATGAAGCAGAATATGAAGCTGTAATTGCAGAGGCAGGGGACTTATAATGCTAGGGAGGCACGAATGCAACAATACTTGGAAAAGGTAGGACAACTGGTCAGGCAATTCCAATCATGGAAGATCGTTCAAATACCCAGGGAAGAAAACACAAAAGCAGACGCGTTGGCTAACATTGCTTCAGTTGCAAAAGTAACGAGTGAAGAAAATTCTATTGTAATACATTTATTTTAGTCAACACTTAACCAGGATAAAAATGAGGTAAGCTTTAATAATTTAACCTGGGATTGGAGAAACAATATTGTTAATTTTTTGCAGTACGGGGTCGTACCTGAAGGCAAGAAAGAATCTCAATTGCTTTGACGAAAAGCTGCTCGTTACTATCTAACTCGAGATAATTTATATCGAAAAATGTTTGGTGGTCCTTTAGAAAGGTGCCTTGGACCCAATCAAATAGAATACGTGATGAGAGAAGCACATGAAGGACATTGCGGAAATCACGAAGGTGGAATATCTTTAGTTAAAACATTAATCAGGGCAGGATACTACTGGCCCAAAATGGAACAGGACGCAGAAAATTTTGTAGCCAAGTGTGATAAATATCAACGATATGCCAATAATATGCATCGACCTATAGATTTATTACATACAATTATTTCCCCATGTCCATTTATGAAGTGGGGAATGGATATAGTAAGGCCTTTACCACAAGATAAAGGAAAGGTACAATTTTTATTATTGTTAACAGATTACCTTTCAAAATGGGTAGAGGCAAGAGCTTTTAAGAAGGTACGAGAAAAGGAGGTGAAAGATTTCATTTGACGAAACATTATATGCCGGTTTGGAGTTCCAAAAGAAATCGTATGTGATAATGGCCCACAATTTATAGGCTCGAAAATCACAGAGTACTTTCAAAGTTGGCGAATCAAACGAATAACCTCTTCACCTTACCATCCCGTGGCAGATTGACAAGCTTAGTCAACAAATAAGATTATCATCAATAATTTGAAGAAGAGATTAGAAAAATCAAAAGGGAATTGGCCCGAAGAGTTACCAGAAGTGTTATGGGCTTATAGAACCGCATAAAAAATATCCACGAGAGAAACTCCATTTTCACTTGTGTATGGATCAGAAGCTTTAATCCCAGTTGAAATAGAAGAACCAAGCACGAGATTCACATTGGAAACGGAAGAGGAAAACAATGAGGAATTTAAAACAAACTTGGACTTACTCTAACAAAGAAGAGAAGCATCTTTAATACAGATGGCAGCACAAAAACAAATCATAGAGCGATACTATTACAGAACGGCTCACCTCAGGTACTTCAAAATTGGGAACTTCGTTCTTAAAAAGGTTTTCCAATCAACGAAAACCACAGGAGAAGGAAAGTTAAATCCAAATTGGGAAGGACCCTATAAAGTTCGAGGTATCGCCGGAAAAGGTGCTTAAAAGTTAGAAACCATGGATGACAAGGTCTTACCCTCGAGTTGGAATGATGTTCATTTAAAGAAATACTATTTCTAAGCAAACGAAGTACTCAGGTATCGTTCATTTACGATTTTTATTTTGTACAATTAACATTATACTAAATTTTTTAGATGATAGGCAAAAATCTAACCCACACCAAATGATGATATTAGACCTGAAAGACACGCGGAAGCCACATTATTCCCGGTCTAGGGTTACAACCTTTATGATGGAAATATAAAGGGTTAAGAAGTCATCATTTAAATTATATATACCTCCGAGTCCCGTATGTTTTTCCTTTTTAGGAAATGGACCACATGGAAGGGATAATTAAGTGCTCGAGATTTCATACTTCAAAGCTCAAACACTTGGGCAGCTAATATCTATATATATGGAAGGCAAAGAAGACTAGAAAAAGTCAGAATTCAAGTCAAAGCCTAAGGTCTACCCAACAAATCGAAAGTTAAGAGCGAAGTCAAAGAGCAAAAAATGCAATCCTGATTCAAAAACCTATGAAGAATACACTCACGGATGTAAATTTCAAAATCTTACAAATGTTTATGTTAAAGGAAATATTTAGTCACGGGTTGCAAGATATACCCTTGAATTTTTTACAAATCTGCTGTAAAGGAAACAGTTACAAAAGAGTTATAGATGATACTTGAATACATGTAAAGCATTATGTAATTTGAAAGTTCGAATGATACAAAACATTCCTCAAAAGTAATTCAAGAAACGTGTGTGTTCCTATTTCTTCTTTTGTATGTTTACACCATTATGAAGTTGAGACGTCTTCTTCATTAAGTCTCGTTATAGAAGAGCCCTCTTTTATAAATCGTGCTTGTTTAAAAAAGACACGAAGTACTGAAGCATTTCTAATGCGAAATAAAAAAGTAGTACAGAAACTCGAAATAAAATATCATAGAAGTTGAACAAAACTTAAAAGATGATATTATAGTAACTTGGTTAAAACAAAGTATGAACTTAGTCCCAACCTATTGCTTTATACAAAAAACCCCAAAACGGACTAGGGTTAAGATTTTCCAAAATATTACCCCCAAATTGGACCGGGGGTAAACCTCCAATTGTTCAACCAATAAAAAAACAAAGAAGCACTTCAAACTTTCTCACTTTCACTGTGGGGCGGATTGGCATCATCTCCAGAAGGAAGAGAAACTTGAGCAGGGGAAGGTTGAGCAATAGCTTCGCCAGGGGTGATTTCATCACCTTCGGGAACACCAACCTTAGGTGAATAAAAGCTCTGACTCTGATGGGTCTTTTCAATTATCTCTCTAGTCTTTGCAATCTCAACTTTTAAGTCAAAGCCTTCCTGGCTTACTTCCATTAATGTTTCGAGTCGAGTGTTCAGAAAAGGCTAGCTAAAATCCACAACGACTTTATCTTCATGGACCTCATAGTATTTTTCCCACTGCTCAACCTCAACTTTTAATTCATCCTTCTCATTCAAGGCAGCATCGTAAGAAGATTGTAGGGGGGCAAGAGATCTCTCTAAAAATTTAACCTTGTCTGAGGAGACACGAAGATCTTCCTGAGTTTGTGTGAGCATTTGAACAAGCTACACAAAGTAAGTTTCTTTTTGGTTCAGCAAATCCTTTAAAACTCCTAATCTCTTCAGAAGCCTTGGAGAGCTGCTCAGCAAACAAAGACTCAAGAAGATTCTTATCTTTACCCGCCTGATTGGATGAGGCTTTCTCAACCGCCAATTCCGCTGCCATAACCTTTACTTGTTGTTCTAAGGTACATTTTTCTTCCTCTAAAACCTCTATATCAAGTTGAAGACCCTCAAACTACTCTTTCCAATTGTCTGCCTCAGTGTGGTAATCATTCATCAACTGCTCTGTGGACAATCCTTTTCATCATCTCCGTACCGATAAGGTTGATCTACACAATGAAAAGGGGAATGTGATACCAGTAAAGGAAAAATCACGTAAAACAAAAAAGACATAGTTTATACCTTTAAGGATGAATGCACAATATCATTCATCCACGTTAGAGAGCTGTGACTTTCCAATTTTGACTTCTCAATTGGGCTAATCAAAGATTTCATCCATATGTCAGCTTGGCTTGATTTCTTCAAAAGGTTACCATCGGCAAGTATCTCGATTGTAACTTGTTTCATCGCCCTACTGCTACTAGAGGAACCCACTTCAACATGGGAAATGGCAGTAGGATCAGTCGAAGAAGTCAAAATAGCCACAGGTGGAGCAGTGGCATCAACAACAGGTACAAGCAACTGGAGTTCAATTAGAGCAGACACATGAAAAGAGGCAAGAGGCGTTTCCTCATAAATAAAGCCAAAACTTTCTTCATCAAATCCACGAGAAAAGAGTTGTTCAGTAGAGTCACAGGGTGCTGCAGACATCTCTTCGTCAGAACTCACTAAGGTAGCACTCTCAGGCTCGAGCATGGGAACATAACTAGGAGGGGGAGTAGCTTCGTCATCATAAACAACATGTCTTCTAGCTCGTGTCTTACGAACCAACGAGCCTTCGTCCCGTTCCTCTTCATATTCAGAGTTCTTTGGTCTATCAATTTTTCTTTTCCACGAAGAACTCAAGATTATTTCTTGAGCCTTTGATGCAGAGAGCCTCGACGCAGTGATTGATGAAGCACTCACACCCCGAATGGGAAACCCTAAAAAAAAATAAAAAGGGGTTAATGAGTCTCTAGGTAAACATGAAGAAAAGGAAGAAAGTGAAAGAGAAAGTTACCGCGAGTCTTAACTTTCCAACCAAATCTATTTGAAAGGTATTTCCAAGACCTTTCTTCCATTTGAGCAACTGTTAACAATTTTTTTACCCAACCACGGAAACCAGGAATCTCCTCAACAGTTCCCATGGTTGCTGAAAAAGAAAAAGTAAAACAGTTACAAGAGTTCATATTCTTCCTAAAAAGAAGAGAAATAAAAGATTAAAAGGGACACTTACGTGCAAAGTTTCACTTCTCAGGGAAGGGCATGTTCTCTTCACCTACTAACCCGCTTGTAGAAGCAGAAACAAATCGGGCATACCATCCATGATCTTTTTCATCTTCAGGGCTAACAAAAACCCTCTTACTCCTCGCCACGAGAGTAAAAATCCCATGACTGTACAATTTGGGAGAGTAAAGATGGATCAGATGGTAAAAGGTGAAGGGTAAAGAAGCTAGAGTTGCCAAGTATCTAAGGCATGCCACAACCCTCCATACAATAGGACAAATTTATCCTAAACACACATTAAAGAAACGACAAAACTCAATAATGACTGGATCAATATGTGGATAAAACCTAATGTGAAGGGATATGTACACACAAAAAAAAACCGACTTTAAAGGAAGTGATCCTTTGATTTCCATTGGGAACTAGAATTGGGAAGTCAAATTTCCAATAACAATCTTTACGCACAAGAGAAACTAAACCTTCAGTGATCCGGGAAGGGTAAACATCAGCGCGATCGTGAGAAGTCATGGAAGTAACCTAATTTTTAATTAACTCTCTATCAGTGACAAAGTAAAGTTCAGCGGGGATAATCTCGTCTACAATAGGCTCACAAAGTGGTTCACTAACATCCATACTTCTAGCAGAAGATCTATGTGTATATGAAGCCCTGGTTCGAGAAGATGATGGAGGAGTAATGTTGGGTTGAGAAGAGGATCCACGAACAGACACTGACCCTAAACTACGTAGCCTATCACCTCTCCTACTCCTGATAGGAGTAAAAGAAGGGGGAAGTTCATCTACAATAAAAACTTTTTGGGGATCAGGATTTGAAGAAGACATAGTTGTATGGGGAGGTAATACGAGTAAGTTGTGAATGAACAAAACTGAAGAAAGTTTTTCGTAGAAGCAAAGGCAAATGATGTATTTATATGCAGAAGCAACCGTCATATAAAGAAAGTAATGATGGAAACGTCATTATGAAAACTGTCACATCGTGACTGATGCAGCCGCAAAAGAGCTCTAAAACCCGCTAAAGAGTTGCAGAGCCAATCGGTGAATGCCACATGTCACATGCATTAAATGGAAGTGACATAAGACGCATTGGTTTAGAAGAAGATACAATGGTACGTATGAAACGACGGCAAAATATTCCCGCCTTAAATGAGATCCACTCCCCAAATATTCAGTTGCTAAATAATTGTTAAGTGGGGGAACTATCTGTATAGGTAAAAATAAATATTACACGTGAAATTAATTATGTGATTGACATGGCAAGACACGTGGATCACTAAAAAAGCGGCAGCTGGAGAGATACATTGAAAGAGATATGAGTCTTAACAGATACGAGCAAATCACTCACGAGATGATAAGAACCGGATGTTCGAGTCTATTTAGTGATTTGAAGAGGCACCGGTGGAATGAACCGAGACATAAAAAGGGGCAGATTCATAGATTTTCAATTAATGAGTATAAACGTTTACAGAATCTTCAGGAAACAATTACGATTACCAATTATAACGTTTCATTAATGATATTAATGTTCATTATGACTCAATCATTAAAGGGAATAGATGTTGTACTTGAAGATCACTATATAAGGGAAAGAAATGTCATTTGTATATACACGTTCTGATTATTATTGGAATATAATTATTTTCTAATGCTTTCTATTGATTACTTTGCCATTTCTTATTCTTATTTCCTTTCTTATTTTTGAGAGAATATTAAATTTTTTTATTATCAGTAACCCGAATACTTCTAAAAATAAGCTTTGATTGAGAATCTAATTCTTTGGTCTACCCTTAAGATTCCATTAAGGAGCTTCTCTGTTCATTTTCTGTTATGTGGACCTAGCTACTTTTTTCCCCCATGTACTAGTAGTAAGAGTTTTCAGACGAAAAAAAAATCTTGTAAGGCATTTCTCAATCAAAAATTATTTTCGAAAAAGATTTGCAGTTTTTTTCAACAAACAAAAGCTTTCCAACTTCGCAAAGTTTTTCCACAAACAAATAGAGACCTATGGCCAAAGCTTTCTAACACAAAAAGTGAATTGGCTGTCAAAGAAAATCTACAGATTACGTGAGCATCCACTGTCCTTACATGGAGTGGTGCGAACAGACTTCCATATGTTAGAAATTTACACCACCTATTAAGTAATGTGACTCACTATTAAAGGTGTTTGGTATATCCGAAAATATTTTCCGTACAAAATATTTTCAAAGAAAATAATTTTTTTGAAAAATAAATAGTAATCTTATTCATTTTCCGGTGTTTGATACGCAAATTAAGGAGAATGACTTCTCAAGAGTATTCACAAATAATTTAGATATAATAAACATGAAGCCATAAACTAACCTACCGAACCCATAAATTTCATACACTTCTGAACCGCTAAACTTTCGAAATCGCAAAATTTCAAACTTGTAAATTTCCAAACACATAACCTCCGAACTCATAACTTTGCAACTTATAAAAATTTTAACTTTAAACCGAAAAAAAACTGTAATTGAAAATATATTAAAAAAATATTTTTGGGCGGGTGGGTGGGTAGGTGAAAAAAGTAATTTTTTTTTTGTGCGGGGTGGAGAGGGGTAGTAGGGTGGGTGGTAACAGAAAAACTGAAATTCGAAAAAAAAAACCGTTTTGGAGAGAGGGAGTGGATTTGGGTTGGTGAAGGTAGGGAATGTTGAGAAAGAATTTTGGAAAATATTTTTCTTTCTCTTGATAGGAAATTGTATTATAGAGGCGGCGAGAGAGGTGTTAGGGATCTCAAAGGGTTTTTCTAGTGGCCATAAAGGAGATTGGTGGTGGAACGAAGAGGAATAAGGAAAAGTGAAAGCCAAGAAAACGACATATTTGAAGCTAGTAGAGAGTATAAACGAGGGACATAAGAGTGCTCATAGGGAGGGGTACAAGAAGGCTAGGAAGGAGGCGAAGTTGGCGGTTACTCCGGCTAAAACCGCAGTGTTTAGTTGTTTATACGAAGAAATTGGGGATAAAGGCGGGAACAAGAAGTTGTACATGCTAGAGAAGGTGAGGGAGCGGAAGGCCCGGTATCCGGGCCAAATGAGATGCATAAAAGACTAGGAGGGAAGAGTTTTATTGGAGGGGACACAGATTATGCATAGACGACAGTCTTACTTCCATAAACTCTTGAATGAAGAGGGAGATAGGGGCATTGTGCTGGGGGAGTTGGAGTACTCGGAGCGGCAGTGAGATTTTGGGTACTGTAGACGCATACGAGTGAGAGGTTGTAGGGGCTATGCCCAGGATGAGTAAGGGTAGAGCGATTGGGCCGGACGAGATCGCGATCGAATTCTGGAAGAGCGTGGGTAAGGAGGGCATGGAATGGCTTGCTAGATTGTTTAACGTCAATTTTAGGACGAAGAAGATGCCCGAAGAGTGGAGGCGGAGTTTGATGATCCCGTTGTAAAAGAACAAGGAGGATGTCGAAAACTGCAATAACTATAGGGGTATCAAGTTGTTAAGACATACGATGAAAGTGTGGGAGAGGGTTATTGAAAGTTGAGGAGGTGTGTCCATTTTCGAGAACTAGTTTGGTTTCATGCCGGGACAGTCGACTACTGAGGCCATTGTGAGGAGACTGGTAGAGCAGTATAGGGCGGTGAAGAAGGATTCACATATGGTGTTCATTGACCGGGAGAAAGCCTACGACAAAGTCCCGAGAGAGGTTCTATGGAGATGTTTGAAGGCTAGAGGAGCGCCTATAACGTATATTAGATTGATTCAGCACATGTACGATGGGGCTAAGACACAGGTTAGGACAGTAGGAGGAGATTCTGACTACTTTCCGATTGAGATGGGGTTGCATCAGGGATCAACCCTTAGCGCATTTTTGTTTTCCCTAGCGATGAATTCTTTGATACGTCACATTCAAGGGGAGGTGCCTTGGTGCTTGTTATTTGCGGATGACATAGTCCTGATTGATGAGACGCGAGGTGGTGTTAACGAGAGGCTGGAGGTTTGGAGACATACTCTAGATTCTAAGGGTTTCAAGTTGAGAAGGACCAAGACAGAATACTTGGAGTGCAAGTTTTGTAGTATTACCCAGGAGGCGGACGAGGATGTGAGACTCAATACGCAAGTCATTCCCAGGAGAGAGAGTTTCAACTATCTAGGATCTATAATTCAGAAGAATGGGGAGATAGATGAGGATGTCACACACCGTATCGGAGAATGATGGATGAAGTGGAGGCTCTCTTCCGGTGTCTTGTGTGATAAGAATGTGCCGTTGAGACTTAAAGGTAAGTTCTACAAGGTAGTGGTTAAATCGTCTATGTTGTTTGGGGCAAAGTGTTGGCAAGTCAAAAAGTCCCATGTCCAGCAAATGAAAGTAGCAGAAATGATGATGTTGAGATGGATGTGTGGGCATACTAGGTTGGATAGAATTAGGAATAAGTTATTCGGGAAAAGGGGGGAGTGGCCCCTTTGGAGGCAAAGATGTGTGAGGCAAGGTTGAGATGGTTCAGGCATGTTAAGAGGAGAAGCACAGATGCCCCAGTCAGGATATGTGAGATGTTGGCCTTGGGAGGTGAGAGGAGGGGTAGAAGTAGGCCAAAAAAGTCTTAGGGAGAGTTGATCAGGCGGTACATGGAGCAGCTTGAGCTGACCGAGGACATGACCCTAGATAGAAGGGTTTGAAGATTGAAGATTAGGGTAGAAGGTTAGTAGGTAGTTGTGCGTTTCCCTTTGTCTTCTCTAGTTCGATAGTATTAGTGCTAGTATGGTACCCTTTTTTCCTTAGTTTGCTATATTCGCATGTCTTGTTCCGTTACTACTTGTCATCGGTAATTCTGTAGTTTGCTAGCAGTACTTCTTTCATATTCTCGTGTGCTACCTTGGATTTATTCTCTAATTATACTGTCTTGCTATTACTTGTTATCGGTACCCTTTTCATATTCTCCGTTGCTATCTTCGATTTAGTTTTCTAATTGTTTGTCTTGCTATCACTTGATATCAGGGCTTCCTTCACCTTCTTTAGCCGAGGGTCTATCGGAAACAATCTCCCTGCTAGGGGTGGGCATAGTTTGGGCAAACCCGAAATCCGAATTTTTTGGATTTTTGTTTGGGTGTTTGGATTATGGATTGGAGTTCGGATTTTATTTTTAAAAACTTTGTATTTTGGATTTGGGACTTAGAAATTTCGGATATCCGAAAATTCGAAATATTTTTGCCTTATATTTAGCCTTACCAGTTAGACATTAGCCCATTACGGCATTACCCATATACATTCTTAATACTAATAAATCTAAATCTCCAATAGTATCATACCTATTAAACATTAGCCCGTATATTCAATCCAAATTACTAAGTCCAATATGAGATTCTCTACTAAATCAAATATAATATCGGGTTTTTCTTTTCTCTCACGTCTCACCCACACAACCACACCATACGTGTGTTTGTAAACAGTGAAGAGTCAAGACCGAAGTTGACTAAATATTGAATTTTGAGGTCACCCTTCCCACTTAATTTTTTAATTTGAAATAATATAATTTGAATCAGTGTGATGTATTGCATGCGAGACCTTTTTTCTTGAAGAGGCATTATATGGAGTCGAGAAGATATAAAAAACTAAAGCATCTTCTGATTACCATCTTTCTACTTCATTTAAATGATTATTTTTATGTCGAGTGTTTTTTATAAGCTCAACTTATAAGCTTAAAATCCAGAACTGAAAATCCAAAAATTTCAATCCGATTAATCCGAAATCGAACTTAAATAATACCCAATCCGAAATTATTTGGATTGGATTTGGATTGTAATTTCTTCAATCCAAAAACCAAAAATCCAAACCGCAAATTTCATATTCAATCCGAACTGCCCGAACGCCCATCTGTACTCCCTGCCCATCCAGGGTAGGGGTAAGGCTGCGTACATCCTACCCTCCCCAGACCCCACTTGTGAGATCATACCGGGTGGTTGTTGTTGTTGTTTCTCTTCTCTTGATAAGGAAAACATTTTCTTCCAATTTGAGGAAAATGAGTTCATAAAGAAAATGTTTTCCAAAATATTTAAGCCAATTAAACATGGAAAAATTGAAAAATATTTTTCGAAAAATATTTTCTTTCGTACCAAACACATCCGAAAGGTAAAAATTAATGAATTTAATTTACATACACTAACAATATGAGAAAATATTTACATCGTTAATACATATAATTTCACTTATTATGAGCAGTACTTTACACTTATCTTTTAACTTATCTTCCACTGTATACTATGTTAGTATCTAAAGATTTATTTTTGTTTAGCCGGCCAAGTATTCAAAACTCACTAATCTGATTAATTCAAGTTCAATATGTTGGTTTTACGAAAGGAACGCAGATTTTTCTTTTATTCTTAAGGTTTGAACTCAAAAAATCTGATTAAATATGTTAAGGATCGATTCATCACGTCACACTCTTTGGTAGTAATTCTCCGTGTCCCATTTTTTATTTGACACTATTTCCTTTATAATCTTTTTTTAATATTTAAAAGCATTTTTATGTTAAACTTTTTAATGTACTCTTAATAAGATCATTTATAACCAAATAAATTGCCATAACTTATTCCAAATGAAGGTGCAGAAGTATTTCTTTGTTACTTAAATTTTAGACCCACGCAAATACGATCACATAAAAAGGTAAAAATTGCACGGGGCATCTTATTTGGTCGCCCCCATTTAACCTATATTTATTTTTTTAAATTTTTTTAACTTGTACCCACTTTTTAAATAACTTCAGGCCCTTTTCCTTGCTGAGCTGAAATTCGCCGGCTACAAACAAAAACTTCAGCTCTAGAGCTGAAGTTCCCTAGTTACAAAGACAAAAACTAGAGCTGAAGTTCCCCAGTTACAAAACAAAGACTTCAGCTCTAGAGCTGAAGTTCCCCAGTTACAAAGACAAAAACTTCAGCTCTAGAGCTGAAGTTCGCCAGTTACAAAACAAAAACTTCAGCCCGTCTACTAGAATGCTGAAGTTTTGCGTGATTGCCTTTGCTACTTCAGCCCCGTATGCTGAAGTTATGTGAATAAGCGGGTACACTTGCAATTGTTTTTGCAAAGGGAGTATAAGTTAAAACGTGACACAAAAAGCGGGTACGAATGCAAATGCCCCCATAAAAAGGAACTAAACGCCATTTTCTTTGGCCTGCAAACAAAGTTTCACTTTGATACCTAAAAAGATTGGGAGTCTCCATATAAGAGAAAAAATCCTGTGGGCTTGGGCCAAAGCAGATCACAATATGTTAAAAGGTAAAAATTGCACGGAGCACCCTATTTGGTCGCCCCTATTTAACCTATACCCATATTTTTAAAATTATTTAACCTATACCCTAATTTTTACAACTTCATGCGCCTCCTTCTTCCTGCTACTTGTGCAAAACTTCAACTTATTTAGTGCTGAAGTTTTTACAAATGAACTAAATAACTTCAGCATCTTCTGCTGACATTTTTGAAAAGCTTTATGACAAAACTAAACTTCAGCTTATTTAGTACTGAAGTTTTTACAAATAAACTAAATAACTTCTGCATCTTCTGCTGAAGTTTTTGAAAAAAACTTTATGAATCCAGGACAAAACTTCAGCTTATTTAGTGCTGAAATGTTTTGCAAATGAACTAAATAACTTCAGCATCTTCTGCTGAAGTTTTTGAAAAAGCTTTATGTCAAAACTAATGAATCCAAGACAAAACTTCAGCTTATTTAGTGTTGAAGTTTTTACAAATGAACTATATAACTTCAGCATCTTCTGCTGGAGTTTTTGAAAAAGCTTTACGACAAAACTATTGAATCCAGGACAAAACTTCAGCTTATTTAGTACTGAAGTTTTTACAAATGCACTAAATAACTTCAGCATCTTCTGCTGGAGTTTTTGAAAAAGCTTTACGACAAAACTATTGAATCCAGGACAAAACTTCAGCTAAAACATGCTTAAGTACAATAAATAGAGAACAAAACTTTAGCTAGTAGAATGCTTAAGTTCAGCTATTACAAACAACTTCAGGCCCGTCTCCTTGAATGCTGAAGTTTGTGTGATTGCCTTTGCTACTTCAGGCCCGTATGCTAAAGTTTATGCGAAAAGTGGGTACGCTTGTAATTTTTTTTGCAAAGCGGGTATAAGTTAAAACGTGACCGAAAAAGCGGGTATTGATGCAAATCCCCATTTTAAAAGTATCATAAAAATTGCACGGGGCGCCCTATTTGGCCGCTCCATTTAACCTATACCCACTTTTTAGAAAAAGTTTTAGTTTGTACCCATTTTTTAAACAACTCATGCCTCTTTCTCCTTCTCCTTCTCCTCTTTCGTTTTCTTCTTCTCCCTCTCCCCCCTCCTCCTCCTCCTCCTTCTTCTTCGGGTGACTTTAAGTGCAATTTTTCACTCCAGACTTGTTGGCCTTAAGTGCATGAAACCATTGGTTACATTTCAGAGCTATTTGGCCTTAAGTGCATCTGAAGTGCAATTTTTCACTTCAGACTTATTAGCCTTAAGTGCATGAAACCATTGGTTACATTTCAGAGCTATTTGGCCTTAAGTGCATCTGAAGTGCAATTTTTCACTTCAGACTTATTAGCCTTAAGTGCATGAAACCATTGGTTGCACTTCAGGCCTATTTGGTCTTAAGTTCATTTGAAGTGCAATATTTTCACTTCAGACATTTTTTTAAACTTCAGACCCGATAAGTCTGAAGTTGATCGTAAAGTGGATACGCTTGCAAACATTTTTGCAAAGTAGGTATAAGTTCAATTGTGACCCAAAAACCGGGTATAAATGCAAAGCTCAAAAGTATCTTTGGACCATTTTAACCCAACACACGGTTATCATAATTTCGACAACCGTTTTAGCTTCTTTCTATACCAGTGGATTCTCCAAGTTTATTCAACTTAGCAATTTCCCACACCCCACTATAAATTGAGATACTATCTTTCACTAGCTCTCCACTTTCACTTCCCTTCTTTCTCTTCCTATAATATATTAACACTCAAATTCTCTAACACTTGGTAGGATGAAGAAATGCAACTCTTTGGCTGCAATAATACTGGTTTTGACATTGGTCCTTATAATTGGCGAATTGCTGGTGACAGAGGCAGACGTAAAATGCGACATCAAGGAGCTGAGTCCGTGCGATCCGGCATTCACCTCGTCACAGCCACCGACTAGTAAATGTTGCGATAAGTTGTACGAGCAGAGGTCTTGCCTTTGTAAGTACGCCAGGGATCCAAACCTAAGGCCATATGTGAAATCACCTAATGCCAAGAATGCTGCAAAACGCTGTAGAATACTCACTTCCTTATGTTAGGATCGATCCTAACGATAACGGTCATATATATGACGGTACTGAGAATACGTCATAAAAATAAACGTTATATGTTGGCGGTGTTATGTAAGCAATCGTTTTATGTTTTTCGACATATATATCTCAAATGTCACTAAATAAATGTCGTTGTATCTATGATGTGTTGTAGTGTATTTATGTATTCGTACATAAATGCCATCTGCTTCTTGTAAGTAGTTAATGCCTTTACTGGCACTTTATACCTAAATAAAATGGTTGTAATGCTACTACACATTAAAAGTCACTGTTTTCTTTCTACTTAGATGAATCTTTGTATCACAACATCTTGTTCTGGAATGAGGAATTTTAATGGTATATTAATGAGTCTTTATCTATCTTTACTTGCCTTTAATAGCGTTCGTCTGCATAAGAGGAACAAGTATAACTAGTAGATTTAAGGAGCTTATAATCTAGAATATAATTTCAAGAGGTTTTATAGCCTGTTTGGCCAAGTTTTTTTGGGGCGAAAAGTGCAAAAATTAAGGTGCTTGGCCAAGGTTTTGGAAGAAAAAAAGTGCTTTTGGGGAGAAGCAGAAGCAGTTTTGGAGAAGCAGAAAAAAGTAGTTTCTCTTCAAAAGCACTTTTCTGAGAAACACTTTTGAGAAAAATATACTTAGAAGCAGTTTTCAAAAGTTTGACAAACACTAATTACTGCTCAAAAGTGCTTTTCAAATTAATTAGTCAAACACAAACTGCTTCTTACCAAAAACACTTTTTTAAAAAGTACTTTTGAGAAAAGCACTTCTCAAAATAAGCTGATTTTAGAAAATTGGCCAAACGTGCTATTAGTGAAATATAATATAGAATTTCAAGAGAAAATAGAGATCCGCCTATTCTAATGAATCATAAGTCTTGGTTTGTAAGATTAAGAATTTCATTTGTGTACTTATGAATTTAGATATGCTCTCGGGATCTAATTTATAATTTTTTTGACGATTTGACATGATAAATTTCAAAATGCTGATGATTTTAATTCTAAATTTTATTCCACCAAAATAAACACCAATTATGTTTAGGAGAACAAAAGGCAGTTATATAATAGAATATCATAAATTCTCGATCAATTTCTTTTTCAATGAGTTTAATTATGATGATTACAAATGAAACGCTACATTAGCAACGGTTGGGTTTTTTCGAAAAAAGGGTGAATAAAAAATGGAAGAGGTGTTTTTTGTATTACACATTTCCGTCTTATCCTTTTATTATCTATATATTTAAAAGCTTGGCCTCATTTTTCATACATCAGAAATTTTGAAATTCTTCCATTTTCTTTGCATTATTTTTTCAAAACAAAATATAAGTGTCATGTGTAATTTGTTTCGGCTTCGCCTTATTGCGTTCGCTGAAACACTAGAGATTGAGGTACTACTATTGTTGTTCGGCCAAAAATCCCTATATTTAACTGTTGTTGCCTCACTTTCTAGTACTTTTAATTATCTTTGAGTATTAATTGTATTGCTTTATGCTTAATATAATATTTTAACTGTGTAGGAATAAAGCAATGTCACGAATTGAGATGAAAAGCTCATTGCATCTAGTGCCAGGGCTAGCGCGAGGCGCAACCTTGGACGCGAGAATTTTTCCTATTTCATCCGAGACAAGGTTATTTCGACCCTACACGGTCCAAACTCGTATAAGGGGTCCTAAACCTAATTTGGAGGATATCTAACATACTTTGAAGGGGAATTCACGTGGGTGGAACAAAAACAACATTTGGAGGAGGCTTCTAACGAGTATTTCTTCTTTCTCTCCCTTTAGTTTCATAGTTTATTAGTTCTAGAGTTGTTGGGTGCTACATGAACGTTGTAGTTTGAAACTTGAATTGTTCTTAGTATTTTATCATATTTGTTTATTTATTCAATCTTGAACTTAATTATTTTATTACTTGACCACTAATTGAATACTATCTATAAATCTAGGATTGAATTCGAGAGAGAGAATTTCATATTGCATATAAGATTGAGTTGAGCAAGATCTTGTACTCGAGCATCAGGAACGAATTTGCGGTTAGGATAGGGATATACCTAATCGCCTTACTTGGTTATTATACAGTAATTATTAATGCATTCTTATTAATCCGAATTCCATAGGAATATAGGCGTTAGGTTAGCTTGAATAGGTAAGTAGTACTTCGGGATAAAGCTACAAGCAATATTAACCATATCAATCAATAAACCAGATAACATAATTAGGAAATTTAAGTGAAAAACTCAACGGGATTGTTAATAAACTCATAGCTCTAAACTATTTTCTCCTATTGAATTATTCTCTAATATTACCGACTTGTTTTTTTTTAATTTCTTAGTTTTTGATTATAGATTAGTTGTAATTAGTAATCTTTAAAAAATCGCTTTAATAGATTAATTGTCTTAGTTTAATTTAGTTGATAGTTATCACAAGTCCCTGTGGGTATATTACTTGTACGACCACGTATACTTGCGTGTGCGTTTGGGAGCCACAAATTTTTTGACGTCGTTGCTGGGGACTTAAAAATTAACTATTTCACTAGATCAAAATTTTGCTTTTTGCCTATTCAAATTTATTTATTTTAGCTTAGTTTCATATTTTATTATCATTGTTAACATGGAATCTCAGAATGAGAATATGTCAAATATTGGTTATTCTTATTTTGGAGATCCCTGTCCATATTATGGAGGACCACTGTAACGACCCGACCGGTCATTTTAAGAATTTAAGCTACGTTCGGTGGTGTAAGGTCTTGAACAACTTCACATTGTGTATGTCTACCTGCGTGCGTGGTTGGATTCAGTTACCGGATGATCCGGAGTCGAAATTGAAGGAAAATTTCAGTTATGGAAGCTTAAGCGATGGAAGTTGACCGGAGGTTTGACTTTTGTGTAAACGACCTCGGGATGAGTTTTCGTTAATATCAACAGCTTTGTATGATGATTTTGGACTTAGGCACGCATACGGAATTGGTTTTTGAGGTCCGTAGAGTAATTTGAGGTAACTCGGCGAAAGTTAGAATTTCGGCGATTTCGGCCGATAGGTGAAATTTTGATATCGGGATCGGAATAAAATTCTGAGAGTGGCTATAGGTCCGTTGGGTCATTTATGACTTGTCTGCAAAATTTGGTGTCATTACGGGTTGAATTGATATGTTTCGACACGAGTTTTGATATTTGAAGATTTGAAAATTTATAAGTTTGATCTATGGTTTGATTCATCGTTTTGTTGTTGTTTTATGTGATTTGAAACCTCGAGCAAGTACGTGTTAGGTTATGTGACTTGTTTGTGTGTTTGGACGGGGTCCCGGGGGCCTCGGGTGTGTTTCGGATGGGCTTCGGGTCAATTTTCTTCTATTCTTCACTGCTGATTCTGTCTTCTGGTTTTTCTTCTATGCGATCGCATAGGCATAGACGCGACCGCATAGTCTTCTGTGACCCGCCCAAATTTTACTCTTCGCGATCGCATCATTCCACACGTGATCGCATAGCACATTTTTTGGTCAGTCAATAATTTCCTTCTATGCGATCACATCAGTCTTTACACGATCACATAACACATTTTTGGTTAGTGAATATTTTCCTTCTATGCGATCGCATCAGTCCTTACACGATCGCATAGCACTTTTTTGGTCAGTGAATATTTTCCTTCTATGTGATCACATTAGCCCTTACGCGATCGCATAACACATTTTAGGCCAGTAATTATTTTCCTCTACGCGATCGCACTTAACATCTCGCGATCGCAATGCTTAAAAAGCTGGGTAGACAGATTATATTCCAAAATCGAGGGTTAGGCCATTTTTATCATATTTTGACTTCTAGAGCTCGGTTCTTGGCGATTGTTGATGGGTTTTTCACACAAATCGAATGAGTAAGTGTTCTTCAACTAGAATTGAATATATTCCATGATGTATCTTTATTTTTATCACTTAATTTGTGTTCTGAGTTGAGGAAAATGTTGGTTTTGAAAGAAAATTTTTAAAATGAAAAATCATGATTTGAGGGACCAAATGGTATCAGAAATTGATAAATTTTGTACGATTGAACTCGTATTGAAATAGGTATTCAGATTTCGTAAAAATTTGTCGGGTTCCGAGGTGCGGTCCGGGGGGTCGACTTTTGTGTCGATTTTTATATTTTTGTAAAGATTAAAACTTTATTATTCGGAATAGTTCCTTATACGATTTATGTGTGTTTTGGAGTTGTTATAGTTGGATTTGAGCCGTCCAGAGGTCTTCTGTGTTGATTGTAGCCCGTGTACGTGAGGTGACGAGTGCGTACACAGGCTTATTTGTAGAAGGTTGGCCTTTTAAGGTCCTTAGGTCCTTATACTTCCTGTGTATGAATTTGTAATTATTGTGACTGCGTTCCTGATTGCTAATTTCATCCTTTCTTATTTACATTAGAATTACTTGATTTTAGACTTCCTTTGTTGTTTACTTGATCTTAATTGACTTGACTGAAGATCTTATTTCTTCTATCATCATGCCATATTTTCCTTCATAAACTACCTACTTAGCTAAAATGTGTATTATCTCGCCCTATAAATGTTTAGCAGTAATTGGAGTATTTATATGTTGGTGTCAAGCATGCTTGTGAGTCGTATGTTGTGATTAATATGCCCTTTCATCAAGCACTACTTAGGCCTAACTTGATGATTATACATTTTGATGGTATTTTCATGGCATTTCCTATTGCGGAGCATTGATTCAAGTTGAGATTTAAATCGTGAAGCTAATTAATTAAGCAAGATTGGTTATAGCTGTTTCCGTTGCCGAGATGATATTGTTTCCATTGTTGACTCCTTTGCCGGGACAATATGGTTTCTATTATTGTGTATGATGTTGATTGTATTGTTTCCATTGTTGACTCCCTTGCCGGGATAATATGGTTTCTATTATTGTTCATGTTGTTGATGATGTTGTTTCCATTGTTAACTCCCTTGCCGGGACAGTATGGTTTCTATTATTGTTTATGTTGTTGATTCCCTTGTCTGAATGCTATCTTTTCATTTGTTTGGGTGATAAAGAGTGTAAAGCACGAAGGGTGATGCCGTGCCATTTCATGTGCATTATCATGTGAGGAAAGAGTGTAAAACACGAAGGGTGATGCCGTGCCATTGTTTATATCCATTATCATGTACGGAAAGAGTGTAAAGCACGAAGGGTGATGCCGACCATTATTTATATCCATTATCATGTTAGGAAATAGTGTAAAGCACGAAGGTTGATGCTGTGCCATATTATTGAAATTAAAAGCACGAAGGATGATGCCGTGCCATATTATTGAGAGTAAAATCACAAAGGGTGATGTCGTGCGTGATATTGCGAGTGAGTTCAAGGCACGAAGGGTGTTTCCGTGCAGGTGAGGACGAGGGACAATGTGATATCTGTTTCCCCGTGTATACGTGTGCCCTTACTTTGAGCTGTTATTGTTGTACTTACATATTTGGTGTGACATGTTATTGTCTTGTACTTGACCTTTATCTCATTGTTGTTGCGCTGTCCATGCCTTTTACTTGCTTAATTTGCTTAACTTACGTGTCGTATCTGTCGATTTCTATGGGGAGGACGAGAGTAAAAGCACGAAGGGTGATGTCGTGCACTTGTTCTATTGGGAACTAAGCTCGAAAGACCTCTATTGGAAAAGTACATTTTTAAAAGCATTTATCTTGAAGCAATTATGTTTGAAGATTATCTTTCTGGAAAAAAGGAAATATATATATATATATA
>ML272728.1:0-70727 GCA_005239495.1 Nicotiana undulata | reverse complement strand
TTTTATATATATATATATATATATATATATATATATATATATATATATATATATATATATATATTTGGAGGAAGTGTATTTCAAGTGAATTTTCTATTTGAAATGATCATATTTTAAAGCTTTCAATATAAACATGCGGGTGAAAGTCTACACTCGAAGCTTGGACCAATTATTTGGGGTTGTTGGCTAAGGCCTGATGTGGAAAAATTATTGTAGTGCTGAGTTACTTTTGTTTTTACTGTGTTGTGGTTTTCTCTTTTGGTTCGTACTCCCGTCCTTTCTTCTGTGTAATATTATGATGTTCCGTGTTATTTGCTGTATTTTCCTTCCGCTTTGTACTTGTTAGGTTGTTAATTATATGGTGTAGTCATTATACATGTGTCATGTCATTTCATTCTTATCTTTATGTCTGTTTAATTTATTAGACCAGTGGGTGTCTTGACTAGTTCTCGTTACTACTTCACCGAGGTTAGTCTTGATACTTACTGGGCACCGCTGTGGTGTGCTCATGCTACTCTTCTTCACATTTTTGTGCAGAACCCAGGTTTTTGCATAGCCGTCTGATTGACTGTTAGCTACACGGTTGCTGATGTGGAGACTCAAGGTAAAACCGCTTCAGTGTTTGCGGTTTCGGAGTCACCGTCTTATTTTCTTATTTGCATTGTTGTACTTATTTCTGAAATGTGGCATTTACGAGTTTTAGTGTAAATTCTTTAAAGATTATGACTTGTACTTACCGGGTTTTGGGAAGATATGTAATGTATAGAGAATTACTTCAAAAAGCCTTTAAAAGTTTCGATATTATGATTTATGTTTATTAAATGTTAGGCTTACCTAGTCCTTATGACTAGGTGCCGTCACGATACCCAATGGAGGGAAATTGGGTCGTGACAAGTTGGTATCAGAGCTCTAGGTTCATAGGTGCTACGAGTCATAAGCGAGTTTAGTAAAGTTTTGCAGTTCGGTACGGAGACGTCTGTACTTATCTTCGAGAGGCTACAGAACTATTAGGACAATTTCACTTCCTTCATTTCCATCGTGCGAGTTCCTTGATCTTGAAATTTTAAATTTGTCGTTTCATTCTATCACCGGTGGTGAGGATACGAATTTCGGTTCCTGCTGATGTTACCCCGAGACGGATGTCGCTTGGGGCAGAGGCAGAGGCCGACGAGGAGTACGTGTCGCAGTTAGGACACCTACTAGAGCAATCGTTGAAGATCTGCCAATAGTTCCAGTTGGGAAACAAGTATCGGAGACGCCTATTGTTATGCCTGGACTTCAGGAGACATGGGCGCAGTTTCTGAGTATAATTGGTACAATGGCTCAGGCGGGATTGATTCCAGGTGCACCAACTCTTCACAAATCAGGGGAGTAGTTCAGACTCCCACCGCCTACACTCCAGAGCAGCGAGATCATGTTGGTCAGGTTCCAGTTGTCATGGCAGCACATCATGTGGTTTCAGTTCACTGTGGTTAGGGCGACAACATCGGAGGAAGAACACCTTGGACTTGAGAGGTACAGGAAGTACCACCCTCTTATCTTTCAGTGGATTGGAGACAGATGTTGCCTAGGGTTTCCTGGAGAAGTGTCACTACATTTTTCGTACTTTTGTTATTGTGGAGATGGGCGGGGTTGTTTTTGTCACGTCTCAGCTCAGAGGAGCAGTTTGTCAGTGGTGGTGGGAATATGAGTTGGGGTAGCCTGGCCGAGTCAGCTTCACTTGCATGTATTCAGGTTTCAGAGATGCTTTTGAGGGAGTTTGCACTCCAGTTCCTCCTAGATGCATGGCGTGCGGAGTTTGAGCAGTTGCTTCAAGGTACTATGTCAGTGTTGGAGCGCTATGTCGGGTTCAGTGAGTTGGCTAGATATGCACCTCACTTGGTCGCTTCAGTTAGAAGGCGAGTCCATAGATTCATTGAGGGACCCAGGCATGATATTCGGTTCAGCAGGACTCGAGAGTTAGAGTCGGATGTCTCGTTTCAGCAGGTAGTAGGGATCGCTCGCCGGCTACAGGGCATGTGGGACCAGGAGCGAGAGGACAGACGAGATCAGGAGAGAGAGCACAGGTAAATGAGGAAGCATCATAGACCTGAGAGATCTACTGGTCCTTATTATGGAGGCAGGGTACGACACGATAGACGTTTTGTGGGTTAGCCAGTTAAGTTTGTATTACCAGCTTCGCATGGGGTTTCAGGTACTCATGGGTCTCAGAGTACTCGTATTGCACAGTTTCCACAGCCATGGCAGCAGGGTGGTTTTTTGAGTGTGGAGACACCAGTCACAGGGTGAGAGATTGTCCCTATATTCAGTCAGGTGTGTCACAACAGGGTATTCAAGTGAGCAGAGGGTGCCCTAGAGAGGGAGTCCCGGCCCATTGATGTGTTTCATATAGTAGGATGGAAGCCGCTGCGCCAGATATTATCATACAAGTATGTTTGGATGAGTTATAGAGGGGAACCATTTGTATTTCATTATAGTTCTTCTAGTCGAGATGAGTTCCCTTATTTGTTGTTTCACTTAGGAGCGAGTTTCATACTTTGCACTCTATTTTTCATGTCTGCTCGTGTTGGGAAAATTCTAGAAGTGGTAGCACGTTTCTATCGTTGCTTTCATTCATCATTGAGAGTGGTGAAACGAGAAGTGAGTTCTTATTATTGTTATGGTAGGCTTAATGTGATTTTCCTAAGTATTTTTGTTTACGAGCTTTGATTTGATACTTTATCAAGATGTGAGTTAAGTGAGCATTATGATATTATTAGCCGAGATGAGTTAGCGGGAGATTTCAATTGGTATGATATATTTTCAGTATGTGATTTAGAGTTGAGGGCGAGGTCCTTGTGATATTTTGTGATTCGATATGTTTGGACCGAGCTGAGTGCCGCGGAGGAAGTTATATCAGGATGGGATCCTTGTGAGTTGTTCATATTCTTTACTTGTTTACTTGTTATATTGTTATGTAGGTTGGTACTGATAGGGAGTAGTGCATGTCGGGCTTGTTTGATAGTTCCTTTATGTGTTTCTCTTTTCATATTCAGTCATTTTTGTTATGTGCTTCCTGAGTTTCAACTTGCGGGGTGTGTGCCCGGTGGTGTTAGTTATGGCTTGGTGATTCAGGTGTCTAATAATGAGGTCTTCGTGTTTGTTGCATTATTATCAGTATTATGGGGCTTGGAAACAGAGTTATTTCAGATATGAGGCTAATCGCCAGTGCTGGATTGACTTCAGGCAGCTATGGTGATCAAAAGTGTTATGTTGGGCCTATAGGTGATGTGCTATATTGTGTGGTCGTACCTTATGGGTGCAGTCATGAATTGATGCAGCTAGTTGAGGCTGATGCCGGATATGGATTTAGAATCGGGTCTTTTGGAGATGAGAATGAGGTGAGAAATTGAGGTATGAGGCTTATCGGTGGTAATAGGAAAGCTAAGTTGTAGTTGATATTGGGTCATCAGGCTTATGTAGATTGAGGTGACGTGGGATCACCCGCGGATGCGTGTTGGAAGTGTGCGTTCAGTGATTGGATGAGTTCAAGCTGAATCTTGGCACGTTCAAGGACAAACGTTTGTTTAAGAGGGGGAGAATGTAACGACTTGACCGGCCGTTTTGAGAATTTAAGCTCCATTCGGTGGCATAAGGTTTTGAACAACTTCACATTGTGTATGTTGACCTGCGTGCGTGGTTGGATTCAGTTACCGGATGATCCAGAGTCGAATTCAAAGGAAAATTTTAGTTTTGGAAGCTTAAGCGATGGAAGTTGACGAGATGTTTGACTTTTTGTAAACAACCTCGGAATGAGTTTTGGGTGATTTCAACAACTTTGTATGATGATTTTGGACTTAGGCGCGCGTCCGAAATTATTTTTGGAGGTCCGTAGTGTAATTTGAGGTAACTCAGCGAAAGTTAGAATTTCAGCGATTTCGGCCGATAGGTGAACTTTTGTTATCGGGCTCGGAATGGAATTCCGGGAGTGGCTGTAGGTCCGTTGGTTCATTTATGACTTGTCTGCAAAATTTGGCGTCACTCTGGGTTGAATTGATAGGTTTTGGCTCGAGTTTTGATATTTGAAGATTTGAAAATTTATAAGTTTGATCTTTGGTTTGATTCGTCGTTTTGGTGTTGTTTTATCTGATTTGAAACCTCGAGAGAGTCCGTGTTAGGTTATATGACTTATTTGTGTGTTTGGACAGGGTCCCGGGGGCCTCGGGTGTGTTTCAGATGGGCTTCGGGTCAATTTTCTTCTATTCTTCACTGCTGATTCTGTCTTCTGTTTTTTCTTCTATGCGATTGCATAGGCATAGACGCGATCGCATAGTGTCTTGTGACCCGCCCAAATTTTACTCTTCGCAATCGCATCATTCCACACGCGATCGCATAGCACATTTTTTGTTAGTAAATAATTTCCTTCTATGCGATCGCATCAGCCCTTATGCGATCACATAGTACATTTTTGGTCAGTGAATATTTTCCTTCTATGCGATCGCATCAGTCCTTACGCGATCGCATAGAACATTTTAGGCCAGTAATTATTTTCCTCTACGCGATCGCACTTAAAATCTCGCGATTGCAATGCTTAAAAAGCTGGGCAGACAGATTATATTCCAAAATTGAGGGTTAGGCAATTTTTATCATATTTTGACTTCTAGAGCTCGGTTCTTGGCGATTTTTGACGGGGTTTCACACAAATCGAATGTGTAAGTGTTCTTCAACTAGAATTGAATATATTCCATGATTTTATCTTTATTTTCATCACTTAATTTGTGTTTTGAGTTGAGGAAAATGTTGGTTTTGAAAGAAAACTTCTAAAATGAAAAATCGTGATTTGAGGGACCAAATGGTATCGGAAATTGATAAATTTTGTATGGTTGAACTCGTATTGAAATGGGTATTCGGATTTCGTAAGAATTTGTGGGGTTCCGAGGAGCGGGCCCGAGGGTCGACTTTTGGGTCGATTTTTATATTTTTTTAAATATTGAAACATTATGTTTCGGAATAGTTCCTTATACGATTTATGTGTGATTTAGAGTTGTTATAGTTGGATTTGAGCCATTCGGAGGTCTTTTCGCTCGAGAAGTCCATTTTAGAGTACCGGGTTGTCGTCTTCGAGGTAAGTATCTTGCCTAACCTTGTGTGGGGGAACTACCCCTTAGGATTTGAGTCTTCTGTGTTGATTGTAGACCGTGTACGTGAGGTGACGAGTGCGTACACAAACTTATTTGTAGAAGGTTGACCTTTTAGGGTCCTTAGGTCCTTATACTTCCCGTGTATGAATTTGTAATTGTTGTGACTGCGTTCCTGATTGCTAATTTCATCATTTCCTATTTACATTAGAATTACTTGATTTTGGACTTCCTTTGTTGTTTACTTGATCTTAATTGACTTGACAGAAGATCTTACCTATTCTATCATCATGCCATATTTTCCTTCATAAACAACCTACTTAGCTAAAATGTGTATTATCTCGCCCTATAATTGTTTAGCAGTAATTGGAGTATTTATACGTTGGTGTCAAACATGCCCGTGAGTCGTATGTTGTGATTAATATGCCCTTTCATCAAGCACTACTTAGGCCTAACTTGATGATTATACATGTTGATGGTATTTTCTTGGCATTTCCTATTGCGGAGCATTGATTTAAGTTTTGATTTAATTGATGAAGCTAATTAATTAAGCAAGATTGGTTATAGATGTTTCCCTTGCTGGGATGATATTGTTTCCATTGTTGACTCCCTTGCCGGGACAGTATGGTTTTTATTATTGTATATGCTGTTGATGATATTATTTCCATTGTTAACTCCCTTGCCGGGACAGTATGGTTTCTATTATTGTTTATGTTGTTGATGATATTGTTTCCATTGTTGACTCCCTTGCCGGGACAATATGGTTTTTATTATTGTTGATGATGTTGTTTCCATTTTTGACTCCCCTGCCGGGACAATATGGTTTCTATGATTGTTTATGCTGTTGATTCCCTTGTCTAAATGCTATCATTTCACTTGTTTGGGTGAGAAAGAGTGTAAAGCACGAAGGGTGATGCCGTGCCATTTCATATGCATTATCATGTGAGGAAAGAGTGTAAAGCATGAAAGGTGATGCCGTGCCATTATTTATATCTATTATCATGTGAGGAAAGAGTGTAAAGCACGAAGGGTGATGCCGTCCCATTGTTTATATCCATTATCATGTTAGGAAAGAGTGTAAATCACGAAGGTTGATGTTGTGCCATATTATTGAAATTAAAAGCACGAAAGGGTGATGTCGTGCCATATTATTGAGAGTAAAAGCACGAAGGGTGATGTCGTGCGTGATATTGCGAGTGAGTTCATGGCACGAAGGTTGTTTCCGTGTAGGTGAGGACGAGGGACATGCATTATGATGTGATATCTGTTTCCCCGTGTATACGTGTGCCCTTACTTTGACCTATTATTGTTGTACTTACATATTTTGTGTGACCTGCTGTTATTGTCTTGTACTTGACCTTTATCTCACTGTTGTTGCACTGTCCATGCCTTTTAGTTGCTTAATTTGCTTAACTTACGTGTCATATCTGTTGATTTCTATGGGGAGGACGAGAGTAAAAGCACGAAGTGTGATGCCATGCACTTGTTCTATTGGGAACTAAGCTCGAAAGACCTCTATTGGAAAAGTATATTTTTAAAAGCATTTATCTTGAAGGAATTATGTTTGAAGATTTTATATATATATATATATATATATATATATATATATATATATTCGAAGGAAGTGTATTTCAAGTGAAATTTCTATTTGGAATGATCATATTTTAAGGATTTCAATATAAACATGCGGGTGAAAGTCTGCACTCAAAGCTTGGACCAATTATTTGGAGTTGTTGGCTAAGGCCTGATGTGGAAAAATTATTGTAGTGCTGAGTTACTATTGTTTTTACTGTGTTGTGGTTTCCGCTTTTGGTTCGTACTCCCGTCCTTTCTTCTATGTAATATTACGATGTTTCGTGTTATTTGCTGTATTTTCCTTCCGCTTTGTACTTGTTATGTTTTTCATTATATGGTGTAGTCATTAGACATGCTTCATGTCATGTCATTCCTATGCTTATGTCTTTTTAATTTGTTAGACCAATGGGTGTCTTGACTAGTCCTCGTCAATAGTTCATCGAGGTTACTCTTGATACTTATTGGGCAACGCTGTGGTGTGCTCATGCTACTCTTCTGCACATTTTTGTGCAGATCCCGGGTTTTTGCATAGCCGACCGATTGAATGTTAGCGGCGCGGTTGCTGATGTGGAGACTCAAGGTAAAATCGCTTCAGTGTTCGCGGTTTCAGAGTCACCGTCTTATTTTCTTATTTTCATTGTTGTACTTATTTCCGAACAGTGGAATTTAAGAGTTTTAGTGTAAATTCTTTAAAGCTTATGACTTGTACTTATCGGGTTTTGGGAAGATATGTAATGTATAGAGAATTACTTCAAAAAGCCTTTATAAGTTTCGATATTATGATTTATGTTTATTAAATGTTAGGCCTACCTTGTCCTTAAGACTATGTGCCGTCACGATACCCAACGGAGAAAAATTGGGTCGTCACAACCACACCTGTGGCAAAATTGTGAATCTCAATCTTTTGCGTGGAATATTTGTAATGTGCATGGTTGTCAAGGTGGCCATTGGGATGGTTGTCTTAATTCTTATTATCCTTCTCAGAGCTTTTATTATGATGTTTCTAATAATGTTTATGAGTTTGATAGGAACAATGAAGTGGAACGCGTTGCTCGTATTATGGAAATGATGAGGCAAGTAGTCGAGCAACAAGATAAAATTTACAAAAAGACCTTAGTAATAAAACGACTGCAGGCTAGAATGGAAGAATTAATGGCCAATTTCCAAGAAGAACCTTAACTCGTCGAAGAGAGTGAGTTCTCACAAGAGGTAAAAATTGAAGAAGGAGATATAGTAAGTCAATCTTAGCTAATAAAATATCATGAGGTTCTACGTAATGGTCTTTTAAATATGGCAGAACAACTATATGAAGAAAGAACTAAGCTCAGGCAGACTCAATTTTATAAAACGTTTGAGACGTCTGATGCCCTAATTGTTACGGATACTCGCCAGCTTCTGGAGCGGAATGAGTAATTCCAACTATTCGACCAAGATATTATTAATTATGTCAAGGTTGACGAAGTGGGAGAAAGTGAGGATGTTAAAATTGAAGTGATTCTAGAGTTGGAGCGTGTTGGACCTCATTCTAAACACTTTCAACATTGTGTTTGGTTGGTGACCCGAAAAATGATTCATCCAAGCATATGGAGGAGCCAATGATGAGGAACAAGGTACATATATTCTGAGATTTGCGATGTCAAGGAGACAAAATGACATCCCTCACTTAAAGCCAAGAAGTGTAAGATGCGACATTGTTTGCTTGGTTCCTTTATTTTCACACCACCGCCCCAGATACCTAACAAAAAAATTGATGCAAATTGGGGGCGCAATTCATATCCTCAAGTGTCACGCCCCAAATCCTAACTCAGGTCGCGATGGCGCCCAACAACGGGGTAAGGCAAGCCAATATAGAAGACACTAGGTGATACCCCTTTCAAGCCTGATTAAACATGTCGGAGATTACCAGTTTTAAACAATTTAGCATGATGATAGCATGATATGACAATGAAATCGTGATGGCACAGGGCCAAGACAAAACACATATATAAATATACAACCCAAACCCAAAATATATACTACGTGTGTGCTAGGAACTAGTGTCACGAGTGTCACGGGTGTCACGGGAAACTATCAGAATATACAGTGATAATACATGTACAAGTCCACAGTCCGAATGAAATAGACAGGGAACATGACAAAAGAAACTCCAGGGTGCTGCCAAGGATCGCCAGAAAGAGCAGCTCACCGTGAAGTCTAATCACACAATCAGTATCTAGCACCTGCCTGATAGTTAGAAGTACCAGCCTCCGGACCTGTACCATCAAGTACAGAAGAAGAGGAAGTGCAGCATGAGTACATAAGTAAATATGTACCCAGTGAGTATCCCATCTAATCTCGAAGAAGTAGTGACGAGAGGTCGACTCGATACTCACTAAGGTCCAACAGTGATAATAATAGGCAGGATATAAGGAAATTAGTAGGCATGTAAGACAAATAAACATCAGAATGCATCTATATCAAGTATCCAAATAACAATTTGAGACTAGGCAACAAGTAGGACCATCAGGATAAAATAACGACAGACAAGTCTTATATCCGCCGTGGCGCACGGCCCGCTCCCATAAATGTAATCACTCTCTCACTCCGCCATGGCGTACGACCCGATCCCATAAACGTAATCACTCTCTCACTCCGCCGTGGCGTACGCCCCGATCCCATAAATGTAAACACTCTCTCACTCCACCGTGGCGTACGACCCGATCCCATAAATGTAATCACTCTCTCACTCCGGCGTGGCGTACGACCCGATCCCATAAATGTAACACAAGTACAATTGAAACGAGTAAAATATCACAATCCTTTAGATGAAACATTACCAATCACAACGAGAGCACAGAGCATATTTATATCACGACAGGGGAAGACAATGAATATGTTGTGGCCTAACTACCCGGACAAAGCAATAATAGCCACTACGTACGGACTCTCGTCACTTGGTGCGTACGTAGCCACCAAACAAGTACAGATAGCATTTAAAGTTACCTAGAGGGCAATTCCCTCTTACAAGGTTAGAAAGGAGACTCACCTCGTGACGAAAACACCCCTCGGATCAAGGATGCGCCCGAATCTACGAAATCTACTCTCGACGGCTCGCAACTAGCCAAATATAGTATAATTGAATCAATTTAAACTCAAAGAAGAAGATTAACCAAACATCCTAAGATTAGGCATTCTTGAAGAAATTCGAAATTTTGACCCCGGGCCCACACGTTCAGATTTCGAAAATTCTTGAAGGAATAAAACACCCGAAGCCTAAGGATCACAATTATGCAAGTTTTACTTGAATTCATGGTCTAGAACGGAGAATTCATTAATTTCCCAAATATCCCTAAATTACTACCCAAGTTCATGAATTTGGATAATTTGGAAGAGAATTTAACTAGGAATTGATGTTCAAAACTAGTATGATTATGGAATTTACTTACCTTAATCAGCAAAGTGAAGTTGCCCTCTTGAAATTTCTCTAGGAGCTCAAGGAAGAAGACACAAATGGAGAAAATGGCCTAATTCCCGTCTTAAATAACTCTGCCCTGCTAAAACTTCACTGCGATCGCAACAGTGGGCCTGCGATCGCGAAGGCCAACTGGCTAGATCTATGCGATCGCGAAGATGGGCTGCGATCGCGAAGGTATGGGTTCCAGCCTTCTGCGATCGCGAAGACAGGAGTGCGATATCGGAGACCCAAGACTCGAACCTCCAGGATCGCAAAGGGGAAACTACGATCGCAATGAACAATCAGCAGCTCGGCAGATTCCTTCTCCGCAATCGCAACCTTCCTTCTGCGATCGCAGAGAAGGAAACCAGACAACAAAAATCTGGTTTTTTCTAACTTAGCTCCTAGGGGTCTAAAACTCACTTGAGCCCCTCGGGACCCCGTCCAAAAGCACCGGCAAGTCTATATTCATGATACGGACTCGCTCGAACTTCCAGAACACGAAAAACAACAACGAAACTCAAAATTAAACCCCAAAACCAAATTGAATCAACTTAAGAACTTAAGAATTCCAGAACTCACTGTACTGCACTGAACATGGCTATACTACTCGGAATGACTTCAAATTTTGCAGACAAGTCATAAATGACTATACGAAACTATTCCTGGTCCCGAAATTCCGTTCGGACCTCGATAGCATAAAATCACATCCCAACTCAAATTTCAAACATAAGGGAATCCTGATTTCCATTTCGGGTGCCATAATGCTCCTGGGTCATCGAAACCTCGAGCCCAACATACGCCCAATTCCGAAATCACCATACAGAACTACTGGAGCTGTCAGAACTCGATTCCGAGGTCGTTTTCTCAAAATGTTTACCGAAGTCAAACTTGGCCAAAATAGGCCAACCTTAAGGAACCAAGTGTTCCTTAATCACCCAAACCAGTCCCAAATTTTGAACCACCCGCTCCCTCAAGTCATAAAGCACGAGTAGACGCTATGGAATGTTTCATTTAAGGGAACGGGATCCTAATACGCAAAATGACCGGTTGGGTCGTTACATTCTCCCCTTCTTAAACAAACGTTCGTCCTCGAACGGGTCTAGAATCGTACCTGGAGTATTGAATAGCTGTGGATATCTGCTCCGCATGTCCTCCTCGGACTCCCAAGTCGCCTCCTCGGCCGGTTGGTCCCTCCACTGAACCTTAACCACATAAACTGTCTTGGACCTCAACTGGCGGTCTTGCCTATCGATAATAGCAACTGGCTCCTCCTCGTAGCCCAATTTCTCATCTAACTGAATCGTGCTATAATCAACCACATGCGAGAAGTCGGCGTGATACCTCCGGAGCTTGGATACGTGAAAGACCGGATGAACTCTTGATAAGTCTAGAGGTAAAACAAGCTCATAAGCAACCTCTCCGACACGCCTCAATACCTCGAAGGGACCTATAAACCTGGGGCTCAGTTTGCCCTTCTTCCCAAATCTCATAATGCCCTTCATCGGAGAAACCTTCAACATAACCTTATCTCCCTCCATGAATGCTATATCACGTTCCCGCTGATCTGCGTAGCTCTTCTGCCTAGACTGTGTTGTGCGGAGCCTCTCCTGAATAATCTTCACCTTCTCCAAAGCATCTCTCACCAAATCTGTGCCATATAACTTGGCCTCGCCAGGCTCGAACCACCCGATAGGAAAACGACATCGCCGACCATATAACACCTCGAATGGAGCCATCTCAATGTTGGATTGATAGCTGTTATTGTATGAAAACTCTGCCAAAGGCAAGAACTGGTCCCACTGACCTCCAAAATCAATCACACAAGCCCTGAGCATATCCTCCAAAATCTAAACCGTACGCTCTGACTGGCCATCAGTCTGAGGGTGAAATGCTGAGCTGAGGTCTATCTGAGTGCCCATCTCGCTGTGCAAAGCTCTCCATAAGTGCAAAGTGAACTGAGGACCTCGATCTGATATGATAGACACCGGCACACCATGTAGCCGGACTATCTCTAGAATGTAAATCTGAGGCAGCCTCTCTGTCGTATAAGTAGTAGCCGCAGGAATGAAATGCGTCGATTTGGTCAATCTATCCACAATGACCCAAACCGCGTCAACCTTCCGTAAAGTCCGAGGCAACCCAACCACAAAGTCCATGGTGATGCGCTCCCATTTCCACTGACGAATGGGCATCTGCTGAAACAAGCCTCCTGGCCTCTGGTGCTCGTACTTGACATGCTGACAGTTGAGACACCTATCCACATAAATCGCTATATCCTTCTTCATTCTCCTACACCAGTAATGCTGCTTCAAATCACGATACATCTTCGTCACCCCTGGATGAACAGAATACCGAGAACTGTGCGCCTCTGCTAGAATCCTCTCCCTCAGGCCATCAATATCTGGAACACACAATCGGCCCTGAAGTCTCAAAACACCATCCTCGCCCAAGGTAACCTCCTTGGCCCTACCCTGTACCACCGTATCCCGAAGCTCTGCCAGACATGGATCATTAAACTGTCAAGCCTTAATCTCTCCCAGTAATGAAGACTGAGCAATCACATGAGCCAGAACTCGATGAGGCTCTGAAAGATCCAATCTCACCAGGCGATTGGCCAAGGACTGAATGTCCAAGGCTAAAGGTCTCTCCTCAGTTTCAATGTAGGCCAAGCTACCCATACTCGCTACCCTCCTGCTCAAAGCATCTTCTACTACATTCGCCTTACCCGGGTGATACAGAATAGTGAGATCATAGTCCTTTAACAACTCAAGCCACCTCCGCTGTCTCAAATTAAGGTCCCTCTGCTTCAGCAAGTACTACAAACTACGGCGGTCAGTGTAGACCTCACAAGATACACCATACAAGTAGTGCCGCCAAATCTTCAAAGCATGAACAGTTGCCGCCAACTCTAAGTCGTGCACATGATAATTCATCTCATGAACCTTCAGCTGGCGCGAAGCATACGCAATAACCCTGCCACCCTACATCAACACACATCCCAATCCGATGCGCGAGGCGTCGCAATACACAGTGTACATCCCAGGCTCGGAAGGCAATGACAGAACTGGTGCTGAGGTCAATGCTGACTTGAGCTTCTGAAAGCTCGCCTCACAATCGTCGAACCATCAAAACGGGGCATTCTTCTAAGTCAGTCTAGTCAGTGGAGCTGCAATAGAGGAGAATCCCTCCACGAATCGACGGTAATAGCCTGCTAAACCCAGAAAACTCCTGATCTTTGAAGCTGAAGTAGGACGTGGCCAGCTCTGAACTGCCTCAATCTTCTGCGGATCAACCTTGATACCCTCTCCGGAAACCACATGCCCCAAGAATTCCACAGACTCCAACCAGAACTCGCACTTCGAGAACTTAACATATAACTTCTGCTTTCGCAAGGTCTAAAGCACAACTCTCAAATGCTGCTCGTTCTCACCAAGGCTCCGTGAGTAGATCAATATATCATCGATGAAAATAACGAAGCAGTCGATAAACGGCATGAACACCCTATTCATCAAGTCCATAAATGCTGCTGGGGCATTGGTCAAGCCAAAGGACATTACTAGGAACTCATAATGACCATATCTGGTGCGAAATACAGCCTTCAGAACATCGGAAGCCCGAATCTTCAACTGGTGGTAACCCGATCTCAAATCAATCATAGAAAACACCCGAGCACCCTGCAACTGGTCAAACAAATCATCAATGCGTGGCAGAGGATACTTATTCTTGATGGTCACCTTATTCAATTGACGATAGTCAATGCACATCCGCATAGACCCATCCATCTTTTTCACGAATAAGATTGGAGCACCCCACGACGACACACTCGGCCTGATGAACCCCTTGGCCAACAACTCCTCAAGCTGCTCTTTCAAATCCTTTAGCTCCTTAGGAGCCATACGATAAGGGGGAATGGAAATAGGCTGAGTATCTGGAGCCAAATCAATACAGAAGTCTATATCTCTATCTGGAGGCATGCCTGGAAGATCTGAAGGAAACACATCTGGAAACTCTCGAACAACAGGCACTGAATCAATGGTAGGAGACTCGGCGGTGGTGTCCCGCACGAAAGCAAGGTATGCTAAGCAACCCTTCTCGACCATGTGCCGAGCCTTCATAAAGGAAATGACCCGGCTGAAAGCATTCACCGAAGAACCTCTCAACTCCAACCTCGGCGACTCAGGCATGGCTAATGTAACTGTATTGGCGTGGAAATCCAACACAGCATGATATGGAGATAGCCAATCCATGCCCAAAATCACCTTGAAATCAACCATATCAAGCAATAACAGGTCGGCCCTGGTCTCAAGCCCACATAAAGCAATCACACAAGATCGGTAGACCCGGTCTACTACCACAGAATCAGGAGTGGACACATATAAGGGAGAACCCAAGGACTCATGAGGAACATCCAGAGAATGGGCAAACAACGCCGAAACATATGAGTATGTGGATCTTGGGTCAAATAATACTGAAGCCTCTCTACCACAGACAGAAATAATACCTTTAATCATAACGTCTGAGGCCACTACGTCTGATCTGGCTGGAATAGCATAGAATCTGGTTGAAGCACCCGAAGACTGAGCTCCCCCAGAACGAGCTGGAGCTGATAGACCCCCTTCTGACTGACCTCCCCCTCTAGGATGGCCTCTGCCAACCTGACCCCCACCCCTAGGTGGTCGTACCGCTGGTGCTGGAATCATAGGCTGGTGACTCTGCTGCACGAAATTGCCCCGATACTTGGGAAAAAACCTCCATGTGTGACCCAGCTCCCCACACTCGAAGCAACCCCCTGGCACTACTGCTCGCTGCCCCGAAGAGGAAGAACCCTGAATAGCCGGTGAGCGGTGTGAATCCTCTGGTAAAGCACTGAAATAAGAGCTAGAGGATCTTTGATGACTGGAATAACCGATGGGTGCACTCTGGATGGCTGGAGGATGATAGGAGCGCTCTAGCATGGCATTAAACTGAGGCCTCGCTGAAACACCCCTGGGAGGTAGTGGAGGTGTTGAATATGAAGGCCTACTGAACTGACCGCCTCCAAACTGACACCTGCCCTTAGCTGGAGCACCCCTGAAGTCACCTGTGAACCTGGCTCTCTTGTCCTGCTGACCCTGCTGACCCGGCTTACCCTGCTCTCTGCTCCTCAAGCAATAACACTCAATTCGCTGAGCTATCTCGACTACAAGCTGGTATAGGGTACCCATCTCTACCTCTTTGGCCATGGAGGTCCTGATACCCGAATGTAAGCCTGCCACGAATTGTCGCACCCTCTCAGCATCAGTGGGAAATATCATGAGAGCATGGCGGGATAACTCTGAAAACCTCGCCTTATAATCCGTCATTGACATCTGCCCCTGCTCTAACCTCTCAAACTGACCCCGAAGCTCCTCTCTCTCAGATGGTGGAATGTATCTGTCCAAGAATAGCTGAGTGAACTGACTCCAAGTGATAGAAGGAGAATCCACTGGCCTGCTAAGAACATATGACTGCCACCAGCGGCGAGATCTGCCCTCAAGCGGAAAGGTGGTGAGGTCCACCCCATGTGACTCTAGTATCCTCATATTATGCAGTTTGTCCCTGCACCTATCGATGAAATCCTGGGCATCCTCACCCCGCTCACCCCTGAAGACTGGAGGGCGAAGTCGGGTCCATCTATAAAGCATCTTCTGCTGGTCACCCTCTGCAACTGGATGTGTTACGATAGGCTGAACTACACCCACGGGCGGTGTACCCAGAGTGTGATGTGCTGCTGCCTATCCGGTGGCTTGAGCAGTAGGGGTTTGAACTCCCCCTCCCGCCTGGGAAGTAGCAGGGTCTGCTGGAAGTACGCATGCCTAGGACATAGTGTCCATAAATCTCAATATGCGGCCCATGACCTCCTGGAAGCCTGGCGCCATCATAAAATCCGCTGGAGCAGGAGCAACTGGAGGCAACTCATCCTGCTCCTCGATAATAGGTTCCTCAAGCGGTGCAACTAGTACAGCTCTGGGACGCCCTCGTCCCCTACCTCGAACAGGAGCCCTACCCCTACCCCTACCACGGCCTCGAGAGGCGGGGGTAGCGGTCTCCCCTGGATCAGGAACATGAGAAGCACGTGTCCTCACCATCTGTGAGAGAGTAGAAGATCAATTTGAGTACATCATCGATTGCACGATAGGATGTGAACAAGAGGAGTTTCTTAACGCCCTGTAGCCTCCTGAAGATAAGTACAGATTTCTCTGTATCGATCCGCAAGACTCTACTGGGTTTGCCCGTGACTCGTGAGACAACGTGAACCTGTCACGTCCCAAATCCTAACTCAGGTCGCGATGGCGCCCAACAACGGGGTTAGGCAATCCAATATAGAAGACACTAGGTGATACCCCTTTCAAGCCTGATTAAACATGTCGGAGATTACCAGTTTTAAACAATTTAGCATGATGATAGCATGATATGACAATTAAATCGTGAAGGCACAGGGCCAAGACAAAACACATATATAAATATACAGCCCAAACCTAAAATATATACTACGTGTGTGCCAGGAACTAGTGTCACGGGCAACTATCAGAATATACAGTGATAATATATGTACAAGTCCACAGTCCGAATGAAATAGAAAGGGAAAATGACAAAAGAAACTCCAGGGTGCTGCCAAGGATCGCCAGAAAGAGCAGCTCACCGTGAAGTCTAATCACACAATCAGTATCTAGCACCTGCCTGATAGTCAGAAGTACCTGCCTCCGGACCTGTACAATCAAGTACAGAAGAAGAGGAAGTGCAGCATGAGTACATAAGTAAATATGTACCCAGTGAGTATCCCGTCTAATCTCAAAGAAGTAGTGACGAGAGGTCGACTAGATACTCACTAAGGTCCAACAGTGATAATAATAGGCAGGATATAAAGAAAACAGTAGGCATGTAAGACAAATAAACATCAGAATGCATCTATATCAAGTATCCAAATAACAATTTGAGACTAGGCAACAAGTAGGACCATCGGGATAAAATAACGTCAGACAAGTCTTATATCCGCCGTGGCGCACGGCCTGCTCCCATAAATGTAATCACTCTCTCACTCCGCCGTGGCGTACGGTCCGATCCCATAAAGGTAATCACTCTCACACTCCGCCGTGGAGTACTGCCCGATCCCATAAATGTATTCACTCTCTCACTCCGCCGTGGCGTACGACCCGATCCCATAAATGTAATCACTCTCTCACTCTGCCGTGGCGTACGACCCGATCCCATAAATGTAAAACAAGTACAATTGAAACGAGTCAAATATCACAATCCTTTAGATGAAACATTACCAATCACAACGAGAGCACAGAGCATATTTACATCACGACAGGGGAAGACAATGAATATGATGTGGCCTAACTACACGGACAAAGCAATAATAGCCACTACGTACGGACTCTCGTCACTTGGTGAGTACGTATCCCCCAAACAAGTACACATAGTATTTAAAGTTACCTAGAGGGCAATTCCCTCTTACAAGGTTAGAAAAGAGAGTCACCTCGTGACGAAAACACCCCTCGGATCAAGGATGCACCCGAATCTACGAAATCTACTCTCGACGGCTCGCAACTAGCCAAATATAGTATAATTGAATCAATTTAAACTCAAAGAAGAAGAATTAACCAAACATCCTAAGATTAGGCATTCTTGAAGAAATTCGGAATTTCGACCCCGGGCCCACACGTTCGGATTTCGAAAATTCTTGAAGGAATAAAACACCCGAAGCCTAAGGATCACAATTATGCAAGTTTTACTTGAATTCATGGTCTAGAACGGAGAATTCACTAATTTCCCAAAAATCCCTAAATTACTACCCAAGTTCATGAATTTGGATAATTGGGAAGAGAATTTAACTAGGAATTGATGTTCAAAACTAGTAAGATTATGGAATTTATTTACCTTAATCAGCAAAGTGAAGTTGCCCTCTTGAAATTTCTCTAGGAGCTCAAGGAAGAAGACACAAATGGAGAAAATGGCCTAATTCCCGTCTTAAATAACTCTGCCCAGTTAAAGCTTCACTGCGATCGCAACAGTGGGCCTGCGATCGCGAAGGCCAACTGGCTAGACCTATGCGATCGCGAAGATGGGCTGCGATCACGAAGAACAAATGTGCTTGGCCCAGATGCGACTCTATGCGATCGTGAAGATGGGCTGCAATCTCGAAGGTATGGGTTCCAGCCTTCTGCGATTGCGAAGACAGAAGTGCGATATCGGAGACCCAAGACTCGAACCTCCGGGATCGCAAAGGGGAAACTGCGATCGCAATGAACAATTTGCAGCCCAGCAGATTCCTTCTCCGCGATCGCAACCCTCCTTCTGCGATCGCAGAGAAGGAAACCAGACAGCAAAAATCTAGTTTTTTCCAACTTAGCTCCCGGGGGTTTAAAACTCACTCAAGCCCCTCGGGACCCCGTCCAAAAGCACCGGCAAGTCTATATTCATGATACGGACTCGCTCGAACTTCGGTAACACGAAAAACAATAACGAAACTCAAAATTCAACCCCAAAACCAAATTGAATCAACTTAAGAACTTAAGAATTCCAGAACTCACTTCACTGCACAGAACATGCCTATACTACTCGGAATGACTTCAAATTTTGCAGAAAAGTCATAAATGACTATACGAAACTATTCCCGGTCCCAGAATTCCGTTCGGACCTTGATAGCATAAAATCACATCCCAACTCAAATTTCAAACATAAGGGAATCCTAATTTCCATTTCGGGCGTCGAAATGCTCCCGGGTCATCGAAACCTCGAGCCGAACATACGCCCAAGTCTGAAATCACCATTCCGAACTACTGGAGCTGTCAGAACTCGATTCCGAGGTCGTTTGCTCAAAGTTTTGACCGAAGTCAAACTTGGCCAAAATAGGCCAACCTCAAGGAACCAAGTGTTCCTTAATCACCCAAACCAGTCCCAAATCCTGAACCACCCACTCCCGCAAGTCATAAAGCACGAGTAGACGCTATGGAAGGTTTCGTTTAAGGGAACGGGATCCTAATACGCAAAACAATCGGCTGGGTCGTTACATTAAGGTGGAAGAAAAAGTGGTGAAAGTGATGACGTCGTGCTGCGATGTTAAATCAAACGCTTGTTGGGAGGCAACACAACTTTATTTTTTCTTTTTGATTCTGTTTATTTTTTTTTAATAGTGTTATCTTTGTAGTGTTGTTTTTTTATTTTTATAGGCGTTAAGTTAGCTTGAATACGCGAGTAGTACTTCGGAGAAGGTTACGAGCAATATTAACACTGTTGTTGCTCCTAAACGCACACGCAAGTATACGTGGTCGTACAAGTAATATAATGATAAATAGAATGTCGAACCCACAGAGACTTGTATAATATACTCACTAATTTACTAGAATTGTTATTCAATCGAACCCAAATCAAAACCCAATAGTGTAACTATGCTTAAACTACGATTCTAAGAATTAACTAATTATCAAGTAACGGAAGTGTTGATGTGTATTCAATAGAGACAAGTATTCCAAGGTTGTGATTGTTTCACCATTTGTATTGTATTCTAATCAACTTTTCCCTTCATATAATTCACTCATGGTTGCTAATTAATCGATAGTTGTTCTCATAGCCTTTTTCCGAAGCACTACTCGCCTATTATCAATAGATTAACACCTATATTCCTATGAAATTAATCTATTAGAACGCACTTAGATCACGATATTTAATTAAGCACGGTGACTATGTATATTCCTATCCTAACCAAAAATCCGCTCCCCTGAAGGGTTAAGATCGCGCTCTCTTCAACTCTTCTCTAATCTATACACGACTTTCCCAAGCATAGCATAGATAGTATATAGAACCTAACTGTTGGCCAGACAATTAAGCAATTAAACACAGAATTGAAGAAACAACCATCTATTGAGCAAATTACAATCAAGGTCAAGTTAATGTCGAATAACAATATTCATGGCTGAATCACAACCCCAGAATAATGGGTGTTTAGCCACTCATGCTCAAAGATAACAAAAACCCAATATAAATCATACTACTCGAAATAATAGATGAAAGAAGAAGAATTGAAGGTCTAATTGTTGAAATCTCTTCTCACAATCAAATATTCTCCAAATTGATGCTCAAAGACCGGTCTCCCCTCCTCTTGGGCGGACTTCTAATACTTATATAGGGTTTGGGCAACAAAATCCCGTGTTTTGCACTTTAGTCCCTGAAATTTCCGTGTTTCACCGCGGTCGCGGCAGGACCGCGGTCAGCTGATTTTTCTAGCTTCAGTTCCTTCCACCGCTGTGGCACCGCGGTCGACCGTGGCTGCGGTGGCCTGTCTTCAGTTCTTTTCTCGCTTAATTTCCAGTGCAATTCATGGGTATCACTGTTATTGGCCTCACATTTCCATAGTTGACTCCAAATTGCTCCAAAGTCCTCTGCTCGTGAAATATAACCTGCAAAGCACGAAAATCACTAATCAGAGCATTTTGTTATCAATATTTACATTAAAAGCAACACAAAATGTGGTTCATTAGGGGCATAATTATAGTTTAATTCACCTATTATCATGTCAATCAATAAACTAGATAAATTAATCAGAAAATTTAGGTAGAAAACTCAACGGGATTAGCCAACCCATAGCTCTAGAATATCGTCTCTCATTGAATTCGTGTCTAGTTTCACTAAATTGTTCTTTTAATCTCTTAGTTATGTTATTCAAGATTAGTTTTAGGTAAATATTCATAGTTAGATATTCTCTTGGATATATTAGTTGCGTTAGTTTAATTCAGTTTATAGTTAATCACAAATCCCCGTGGGTACGATATCTGGACTTATAATCCTATATTACTTGTCGACCACGTATAATTGCGTGTGCATTTTGGAGAAACAAGTTTTTGGGATTGTACTGGGAGGAAATAATCCTAAAACTCGGGTACTAGGAAGGGATTAAGTTCCATAAGGACACACTGAAACAGTGGGCTCAGATTTAATTTTGTTTTTCCTAAGCATTTTCGTTTATCTTTTACTTTACAGAATTTTCTGTTTTGACCATAATATTTTTAATAGGAACAATGTATACTTCATTTGCATGATGGTGCTTGACTAGACACAAAATTTTAAAAAGAAATGGAACACTTTCGAAATTTGTGTGGCTTTTTTTAAAAATCAATTGCTCCCAGTAGTCACGAGTTCGATGTATACATTCAGGTAGACTGTTTACATCATATTCTTTGGAATGTGGCCTTTTCCGGGACTCTGCATAAACACGAGATACTTCATGCACCGCGAAACCCTTTTAATTGCTCCCAGTAGCTAGCATCTAGTTCATTAAAGAACAAGGAGAAATAAAAGGAGCCAAAAATTTATGTGACTATAAACTATCTCATTAAGAGTAAAATAAAAAATGTAAGGTTAAATTAGTTTCTGAATGAAAAGTGTAACATTTCTGTTGGGACAAACTAATAAGGATTGGAACATAGAGTATAACTAGAGAGATCTGCCCATGTTGAGCACGGGCACATTATTCTGCAGTAGAATTATTTTTTTTATTTATTGCAAAAATATAACAAAACTAAAGAATTAACAGCCAAGAGTTCTTGAAATCCTTTGATGCATGATGCATCAATCTTGCAAAATAGTTGCTTGTCAATTGGCTACTCCATTCAGTATCAGCAGAATATATTATCACTTCTATATGTCCACTGCTAGAAATCTGGTATTTACCGAACAAAGTTTTGCGATCAAAGTTGGTCGGTCAAAAAAAGCAACCAAAGTTAGTCGGAAGAGGGAAGAAAAATATTTTTTATTTATTTTAAATAACTTACCGACCAAAGTTGGTCGGTAAAGTGGTCAACAAGTTGACCAAGCTGGTCAGACTTGCTTGGTCAAAGAAACTTTCACATTACCCAGTTATAAAATTTTAATAGTTATATTATTATTTAAAATATTTTATAATATATAAATAAATATTATTTAAAATTACCGATCAAAGTTGGTCGGTTAATACAGGGGATGCATTTAGCGACCAACGTTGGTCGCTATAGTTTAATTTCTTGAAANATATATTATTTTTAATATTCAACGATGCATCTGAGTAAGTTATAAGTCGATGAATCAATTTACAGATAGATATATTTGATGATAAATTATATATACTAATTAGGATCTTCACAAGTCTATCAATCCCTAAAAGAACCCGACCCTTTGGAAGGGTGTTACTCCATCTTTTCCACCTTATAAATTCCCCGGATACGGTGTTACTCATAATTGGATGAAATAGAGTATATTTTGGGAGTTGTCTTATTGGAAGGATAATCTTCTCCGTCACAACCTTGATGTCATGCATATTGAGAAGAATTATTTGACAATTTGTTCAACACAGTGATGGATGTTTAAGGTAAGACAAAGGATAATCCGAAAGCTATAATGGACTTACAAGAATATTGCAGGCGGCCTGAATTATACTTGCAAACAACAAACAATGGTAAGATATTCAAGCCAAAATCAAGTTACACATTCACTTTGGAGGAAAGACGGCAAATTTGTGATTGGGTTACGAAATTTAAGATGCCTGAGGGTTATGCGTCGAATCTTGGAAAAAAAGTTGATATGGAGATAGGGAAGTTAAGCCATTTGAAAAGTCATGAATGTCATGTTTTCATGGAGACCTTAGTGCCTATCGCATTTTGTGGTTTGCCTGAAAGAATCTGGAAACCCATCACAGAGATTAGTTTGTTTTTTAAAGACTTATGTTCTACCACATTAAGGGAAGAAAACCTACTCCGGATGGATTAGAACATTCGTGTAACTTCTAGTAAGATGGAAAAGATATTTTCATGTGGTTTTTTTAATGTGATGGAACACCTTCCAATCCACCTTGTACACGAGACACGACTTGAAGGGCCTGTTCAATGCAAATGGATGTATCCCTTTGAGAGGTAATATTATAAGTTTGATGTAATTTTCTGTTTTATTTGAATGTTCTTGGCTAACATGACATTATGTAGGACAATTGGAAAATGCAAACAATTTGTTAATCAGAGGAATAGGATTGGAGGATCTATATGCGAAGCTTATCTTGCAAAGGAAACTGCTCTTTTTTGTTCTTATTATTTTGAGAGTAACGTGCCATGTGCTAGGAATAGGCCCAATAGGCACATGTTCGAATATGTGAATGATCCATTATATCCACCAATGTCCATATTCAATCAACCAGGCCGATGTTCTAAGGATGTTAGAAAGAGAAGTTTGAGTGATATGGAGTACAAGTCTGATACACTTCATGTGTTGCTAAATTGTCCCGAAGTTATACCATTTCTCAAGTAAGTATTGATTTATTAGTTATCAAAATATAAAATTTACTGTGATTACATCTCGATGCAACTACTAAAAATATTTGATGTGTCACATTCACTTCGTGAGTCAATTTGGCCATGATGCTGTATATACGAGATTTGATACGTGGTTCAAACAATTTGTAAGTTTATCTTGATAATGTTCTAACACTATGTAGGTAAATAATGTTTGTAAGTTATGCTAACTTATGAATTTTTTTAACACTATGAAGGTAAATAATCCAAATAATGGTGTAAATCAATTTTTGAAAGATATATCTTGGGGACCTGGGCTTCAGGTCACAACAATGTCTAAGTACGTAGTGAATGATTATAAGTTCCATATAGATGATTGCTCTAAAAATAAAAATTGCAACAACAACGGGGTGTAGGTTCAAGGTGGTGATGGCAACCAAGTTGGAGATATTGATTATTATGGTGTGCTCAAAAAAATAATAGAACTAGAATATACAAGTTGGCCATATAAGAAATTGATACTCTTTAGATGCAAGTGGTTTGACCCAAATCCAACAAGAGGTACAAGAGTACACAACCAATACAACGTAATTGAGGTTAATCATACGAGGGAGTATGATCGCTATGATCCTTTCATAATTGCACATAATGTTAGGCAAGTGTATTATGCTCCTTATACATTACGGCGGAATAAGTTCGATTATTGGGTTGTAATAAAAACTAAGCCTGTAGGTAGGGTGGAAGTCGAGAATGTGTTATATGTTGTATATCAAAACGATATCTCCAGTGTTCACCAAATAGTGGATGATCAGTTAGAATATGATTTGGAACATCCTGAACATATATTGGAAGAAGTTGTTATAAATGAAGTAACAATAATATAAAATGAGGACGAAGAATCAAATGATGAAGCTCAAACAAGTGAGGACGAAGAATTCTCGGACGAGGAACAATATGTCAATGAGCTTTAAAAAGTTGGTTTTTTAAATAACTCTCGTTTTATAGCTAGTTTCTTATATGTTTCAATCTAAATATGTATTATTATGCAGATGACAGACAAGGGTCAAGGTAACAATGACCCCACTGGTTCTCGGGGTCGAGAAAAGGCTAGGAAGGGAAAGAGGAGGGTATAAAATAATACTCCATCTTTTCCACCCTCTTCAGAGATGCCTATGTCTTATCCTCCGCCCCACGGCTATACTGAGCTACCACAACATCACGATCCCTACACCTTCATGCAGACACCAAGTCTTTCATCACAGGGCCATAGGACTATACGTCCGGCATACAGTCCAACTGCCTCACGACCACGTGGATCTCAGCCATATGCTTCGCATGGATCGCATCCATCCATGCCACATCCACATGGATCACATCCATCCATGTCACAGCCACTCGGGTCATAGCCATCAGTATCACAACCACTTGGGGTCTATCCATCTATGTCGCAGTCACAGGGATCACAACCATATTCATCAACGACTCCATCTATTTCAGGACTTCGACTATGAGGTAGTAGCTCTGACCCCCCTACACCTTCCACATATGCCTTTGATATACATGCTTCGTATGCTGATGATGATGATGATGATGATGAGGTGCATTATGATCAATATGGCAGGATTATCATGGTCCCTGAGGGTGATGGGTAAGAGTTATTTGTTATTTTTGCGTTTATTGTTTTATAAAGTTTTTACTAAGATATTAATGTGTTTTTATTGTTAAATTGTAGTTTCATCCCAAGTAATAAGACTACGAGGATAATCACCAAAGCCATCATAAAGCTTTATGATGGCCCTTATGCGACTTTGAGTGAATTCCCATTCTCGCTTAAGGAGAAAATTTTCAATCAATTTAAGGTATAAATATTCTTTTAAGTAGTTTAATTATTTATATTTATGATATTTCCATATAATATTTAATTTTTGAAATATAGAGCAAGTGTTTATGGGAACATCGCTATAGCACGGAAGTGGCTGCAAATTTTCATCACAAAGATCGCAAGCGATTGTCGCATACTTTCTCCGAAGCTAGAAAGAAGAACAAAAAGCCTGACTGGTTACTTCAAAATTTATGGGATGATTTGCAAAGGAAATGGCTTACCGCAAAGTTCTTAGAGAAGAGCGAAAAAGGAAAGAAAGCTCGCGCATTTGAGAAGGGAGACTCCTTGTACACTGGAAGTGCGATCAACCTAGGGACAATAAAAAGAAGATTGGTACGTAATTGCTTAAATTATTTTAATTTTCAAAGTATATTTATTTCGTTTATTAACTAAATTAATTTGTTTTCAGGAAAAGAAGTTGGGGCGTCCAATGAACCAAGATGAGCTATTCAAGGAGACACATATTGTAAAGAAGAAGAAAGAGACGGATCACGAAAGGTGGGTCGAGGACTAGGCCTCGATTGTATATGTAAGCTTTCACTTTTCATTAAGAATTTTAATTTACTTTTATATAAATTTTGAAATACTAATTCAATGTAAATTTTCGTATAGGGTCGTTTCCAAACTAACATGGAGGAATTCATCTGCACTCAGCCACCTAATGAGTTGGGCGAGCCAACCAAACCTTCGGACAAGGATGCTGAAAGAATATGGATGGAGTCTGCTGGCGGTCCAAAATGGGGAAGGTATACGGGCTTCCTACTAAGAAATTCCATCGCTATAAGTGTGAAATGCAAGGAATAGGGACTTCCTCGCAAGGCGAGCAACTTGATGGGGAGAGCCTCTCCACTATGAGGGAGATTGTGACAAAGCTCACATCCGAGCTAGAAGTGGCCAAGGAAAGAGAAAAGGTTAAAGATGCTCAGTACCTTGGCATGCAAGCTCAGATCAGAACTCTCCTATCTACTAGAGATTTTCCGATTCCCCGATATCGTGAATCATCACCAGAGGCTCGACTTGAACGTGAGCGTTCCTTCCGTCCTCCTCGTGATCGTTCCTCCCGTCCACCCCGTGATCGTTCTTCCCGTCCTCGACAAGACCCTTCTCTATACCGTCTTGTAGATGAAAGTTATGATGATGATGTTGTACAAAATACTCCTTGACTTTTATATACTTTGAACTAGACAAACATAACCGGTTTTGAACTAGTTGTAATAAGTTTTAACTTGGTTTTGTTAGTTTAATTTGTTAGTTTTAATGTGTTTATTGAATTGTATTGTTGTTGTTGTTGTTGAATTGTGTTGTTATTTAGGGATTTTGGTATGCTAGCAGGTGGTGTAGCTACCAAAATAGGCATTTTATGATAAAATTAAAACCCAGAAAACTGGAGTTGGTCGATTTCTAATTAAAAAAAATTATTTTCTGTATATTAGCGACCAACGTTGGTCGCTTAAGTCTAAAAATAAAAAATAGAAAAATTAAATATTAGCGACCAAAGTTGGTCGGTTATGAACCCAGATTTTAATATTACCGACCACCTTTGGTTAGTATTGTTAAATTTAAATTTTTTAAAATAATATATATTTTAATTTATCGACTAACTTTGGTTGATAATTTTTAAATTCTAATAATTAATAAAATAACGTAATTTAAATAAAATGACCAACTTTGGTCGGTAAATTTATATTATTAAAATATGTTACCGACCAAAGTTGGTCGGTATGTTCTTTAAAGTGTACAATTGGTCCTTTTACCTTAGCTACCAACGTTGGTCGGTAATTACCGACCAACTTTGGCCTCTAGGTAAAAGGACCAACAAAATAGCAACCAAGCATGTTTGGACGCGTTTTGGTCAGTAATTTTTCAAAAGCGACTAACGTTGGTCGGTTATAGTGGTCGCTAATTAACAGATTTCTAGTAGTGGTCCCTGATGCTCTTTGAAGACTCCCTCATTAAATTGTAGCTTTTTGATCTGTTATTATCATCATTCTTTTTCCAAGACCCCACTAGTCATGATGACACCTAACCCAACCCTCTAGGTAAGCCAACTAACAATTATCCAATTTCATTTATGTTAACAAGACAATTAAATAAAAAACATTTATGGAATTTTATACATTTCCCAAGAACTGATAGTACAATCATGAGCTTCTAAGAATAGAGTTTACAAAGCAGAAATGAAATAAATACATATATGTTTGAAAAGTACATAAACAGAACTTTATAATCTACGGCTATCCCGAACATAAGAGGCACCTGCAACAGGGATGCAAGTACATCTTCAAGTCCCGCAGACATCAAACGCAACAACAGCAGCAACCGACATCTGTACTGAGTAAGTAACAAACCTAACCTTAGGTTGAAAGCAGTGACGAGCTAACACCGGGTCGGGTCCAACACCAATATTTCCACAACAGTTCATCACAGCATAAATGCAAGTATAAAAGAGTATCTCTGGATTAAAAACGCTCCACTCGTTCACAGTTCAAGAAAATGAACATACTTTTCAAGAATCGCAGTGAAAATACCAAATCTCTTATCGAAAATGCCAAAAGTTCGAGTAAATTTGAAAACTGTAAATATTTCTAAATATCCTTTCCAAAATAAATAAAATGTTTCATTTTTCTTTCCAAATAACAAGTATAAAATACCCTCTATACCCACATAACAATGTGTTTATAAGTCATGAATGACGTATTACTATATAGCATGAGGAAAAATGCATCTCTATGCCTGTACATTATGTGTGCATGTAAATGCCTTGTAACTCAGAGATGAACCATGTACTCACACTCTCAGAGTACTCAATCTCACTGCCTCCCATCCTCTCTCACTAAGCTCAATACTGAGCATACCAAATCATTCAGCGATGTATAATAATTATTGCGGCGTGCAGCCCGCTCCGCATATATATATAGTCGATTGCGCTCATTGGGGCTGTTCAAACTTCTTAGGGGCTCCTTCAGCCCAAGCGCAATATTGATGCGCAATACTACTGCACTGTGCAGCCCGATCTAATACTGTTACGACATGCAGCTCGATCCAATATTGGTGCGGCGTGCAGCCCGATCCAATATTGCTACGGCATGCAGTCCGATCCAAATATTGTCACTCATAATCAGGCCCTCAGCATCACTCAGTCATCAATCTCTTCAGTTTCACTCATGGGCTCACAATGTCATGAAACTAGCATGACATTAATGATATGATGTATTAAATAAACAACAACTGAGACTAAGACTGAGATATGATATGAATGCATGAATATGACTGAGTACGAAATATCAATGTAAATCAATGAGATGACAGCAAGAACGACCACTATGGGTACAAACAATATCAGCATAAAGCTTAAACATGATATTTAGCATGATTGACAACTCAATTATTTTATCACATGGTGAAAACACAAGTATCAACAAAATAAGGCCACTATACAGTGACATGGGAACAACATAGCCCCAATTCACAGAGTGTACGCCCACACGCCCGTCACCTAGCATGTGCGTCACCTCAAGACTAATCACATAACACGCAATGCGGGGTTTCATACCCTCAGCACTAAGTTTTGAAGATTTACTTACCTCGGACTAGCAAATTCCAATATCGAGCAAGCCAAGCGATGCTCCAAAAATGCCATCTAGCACTGTCCGACCTTCGAACGGCTCGAAACTAACCAAAAACAACTCAAATACATCAACAATTCTAAAGGATCCAATCTCAAGCGAAAAAGGTCAAATCTTGAATCAAAGCCCAAAAGCCTAACCCCGGCACGCACCTCGGAACTCGGCAAAACTCATAAAATCCAAAAACCGATTCAATTACGAGTCTAACCATACTAGTTTTACTCAAATCAGACTCCAGATCGGTGTTCAAAACTCAAAAATTCATATTATGAAACTTTAGTCCAAAACCCTCAATTTCCTCTTTAAATTCATCAATCAATTGCTAAAAATGAAGATAGATTCGTGAAATGTAATCAAAACTGAGTAGAGATTACTTACCCCAATCCTTGTGACGAATTTTGCTCCAAAAGTCACCTCAATCCAAGTCCCACATCTTAAAATATGAATAAAGAACCAAAACCTTGATTTTTATCTTTTCCCAGCACTTTCGCATCTGCAGATAAGTGGCCGCATCGGGGACCTTTGCTTTTGCGGAAAAGGGCCCGCATTTGCGAGACAGACCGCTTCTGCGACGGCCATGACCGCACCTGCGGTCGCACTTCTGCACAATTACCTCCGCACCTGGGGACCTTCACTCCTCAATGAAACCTCACATCTGCGATGCTTGGCTCGCATCTGCGGCCATCGCACCTGCGCAATATCAATCGCAGGTGCGGAACAACAGAACCAACAAATCCTCAACAATAGCAACAAGAAGAAAAATGGTCCGAAATCGATCCGAAATATGCCCGAGCCCCTTGGGGAACCCGTCCAAACATACCACCAAGTCACGTAACATAACACGAACCTACTCGAGGCTTCAAAAAACACATTAAAACACTGAAACGACGAATCACACCTCAAATCGAAATCTATGAACTTTGAACTTCCAATTTCCAAAACATGCCAAATCATCCCGGAATGAAACCAAATTTTGCACACAAATCCCAAATGAGATGACAAAGCTATTCCAATTCCCGGAACCACAATCTGAATCTGATATCTTCAAAGTCAACTTCCGGTCAAAATTATGAGCTTTCAACCTTCAAATTTTTAATTTTTGCCAACTTGTGCCGAAACCTTCTAGAAACATCAAAAATGCAAATCGGGGCATGCACCCGAGTTCAAAATCGCCGTCCAGATCCAACGGAACCATCAAAACTTTGTACCGGGGTCAAATTCTCAAAAATTCAAACTTAGCCAACTCTTTCAACTCAAAGTCTCAACCATGAAATTCAATCTTCCAAACTGATTCCGCATAACCTGAAAACCAAAACTGACGATTCACATAAGTCATAATACTTCACACGGGGCTACTCACGCCCGCAAACTACTGAGCGATGTGTAAATGCTCAAAACGACTGATCGAGTCGTTACAATTGTTCCTGCAGTACACATACAAGGGTACTGCATTAGCTGTATATCTAACATCCATTCTATCCATTTTATTCATGTTTACAAAACTGTAACATACAAAAAAAGGCAAATGTAAACAAATTATACTTTGTTTCATTGTCCCCAATATTGAACTCATCTAATTGTTAGTCAGTGTTTTAAGAAGAAAAAAAAACTGAGTTGCAGATATAATGGAGTGTTCGAAGAGAATAAACATATTTTGAAACTAAATTTCCCTTATTTTGAAACCCTAAGCTTTAATAATGTACCTCCATACTATAATAAGGTGATACAATATTTACTGTTAAGAGAGACTAAGAATATTCACAATTAAGATAGACCAAGTGTCGTATAATATATAGATAGGGTATTTGAGCATTTATACAGCAACTCCAGCCACGGTTAGAGTGCAATGAGGTATATTAAATTTTCAATACTTCAAAATCTAGATCGACAGAGGATTGACGATCTAAGGACAATGTCATATACTATGTCATGGGAGGCTTTCCAGCCATGCCCCATGACCCCTTGGACGCGTCCCGTGACGTCCTAGCAAGCCTCCTAACACCTAGAGCCACAGACGACCCTGTGGTCTAGGCCGCGCCAGGTGACAAGCGCGCATGTGACTCTGTCGCCCCACCGATATCCCTCGCTAGAGTCCAGCCGCAAGCAGTTGCCAACAGCGCCGCGCGCGCAGACAATGTCGCGCGCGCAGATCGTGATGCCTGAGACAAAGTTTCTGACAGCGGACCTGTTTCTACCTTTGTAGAAAACTAAGTCCTTTCCATTGTAAATATAGAGTAGTTTTATTCCATGTACTTTCCTTATGTTGCTCTAGCGTAGTTTGGTGTAGTCCTGTAACTTTGGTTTATTTATTTTAAGCATTATTTGGGGGATCAAGAAATCAAAAACTTTCTAGCAAGAAATTCTCTGTACTGGTGTATTTTCCCCTCGACACCGCATTGCCTTCTTTTGTAATAGATTTCATTAATGCAATCAAGATTTTATTCAATTTTCATTACTGTTCTCTCAATTGTTGGCATTGGATTTCCCGTACGACACTGACAATCTCGTCTAGCGTATGGAGGGGACCTCACTCGGCGGGTAGCAACTGCCCTGACATCGTTTGCTTAGCCTTACGTCGCCCTTCCAAGGAATCCCAGGAAGGCGTCGCGTAATAGTTGGTATCAGAGCCTAGGCTCGACAACGGACGAGGGAACGCATTGGCATTCCCACCATTTCTGACCATGGTGAATCATGGGGACCGCATTGCGGCCCTTGAGGATACGGTTGACGTACTAAGGCCCATCGTGGATACGGTGCCGGAACTGAAAACCAGCCTAGTGCAAAAGTTGGACGACTTGGATCGCAGAATAGCCCAGGACGAAGTTGACATAGAAAACATCAGTCGTGACTCTTAAGGAGACCGGCAAACGGCAGCTACTGAGGCAACCGAAATTTTTGATAAATTCGAGGGCCTCCAACAGGAGCGCACGGAGGATTTAGCCCACAAGGCACAAGAGGCAGACAGGATGACTGCCATGCAGCAAACTATCGACGACTTGACAAGCCAACTCAATGTTGTCAATGTTGCTCTACAAGGCTTGCTTCGAGGCGGTGGAAATCAAATCGGGGGTGCTGTGAACCTCGCCCCCATGGCACAGAAACTGAAAATTCCTGAGCCAAAGCGATACACTGGGGTTAGGAATGCTAAAGAAGTGGAAAAATTCATCTTCAACATCAAGCAGTACTTCGATGCCGTGGGAGGCTTAGAAGAAGCCAAGAAGGTAGGAACTGCTGCCATGTATCTTCAGGGTGATGCTAAGCTCTGGTGGCGAGTGAAGTACGAAGCCATAAGAGCCGGTGAAGATACTCTGGAGACATGGGCAGAACTGAAGGCAACCATACGCCTACAGTTCTTCCCCGAAAATGTTGAGTACAATGCAAGGAGGAAACTATGGGAGCTCCACCAGACCAAGTCAGTACGAGACTACGTGAGAGAATTCTCCGCACTTATGCTGAACATCCGCGACATGGGGACAAAGGCAAGCTCTTCACATTCCTGGAAGGGTTGAAACCTTATGCTCGCATGGAGCTGCAGAGACAAAGGGTAGATACCCTACCCAAGGCAATCCAAGCAGCGGAATACCTTGGGGACTACCAAATGGAAACTCGGAAGGATAGGGCGCAGCCGCCTGTTTGAGCGGGTTGCAAAGGAGGCCATTCTAACAATGGTGGCCCTAACAGAAGTGGGGGATACCGGAGTGCAGGAAAATCTAAGGCTCCCTCCTCAGGCAGCAACAGTGCTGCGTCAAACAACAATGATCGGGGGAGAAAGCCCCCCTCAGGATGTCGTCATTGTGGCGGGCCGCATTGGAATAATGAATGTCCACATGCATAGATGAACGCCCATCAAGCTTATGATAATGGGACGGATGACGAATCAGAAGATGATGAACAGACTGAACTAATCAGTGCCTTAAATGAAATTGTTGGTTCTGTTTTTGAGGCATTAGCGGGAACCGGTGCTGGTATCAACAAGAAGAAGGACCCCCGCCCAATCTCCAAGAAGGGATAAAAGAAGACGAATAAATGGTCTCCTCCTAAGCAAGAGAGGACCTTGATGTTCGTTGAATTGAGGGTAAACGGTAAACCCATTCAGGCGATGATAAATACAGGTGCTACTCACAACTAATTGGCCTCAACTAAGGTGGAGCGTCTTGGGATAGTTGTGGGAAAGGGCAGAGGTCATGTCAAGGCTATCAACTCACCTCCTCAGCCAGTGGGTGGAATAGCCAAAGAAGTACCAGTGAAGATGGGTCCTTATGAAGGAAAGTTCACCTTGCGCGTGGTGATCATAGATGACTTTGAGTTGATAGTTGGGCTGGAATTCTTGAGGCAGACCAACACCATGACCGTACCATATGAGGACTTGCTTCTAATGATGGGAGTAAACGGGTCCACGCCCTGCATTATTCCGTGCATATCCATGAAGATGGCCGCTGAGAACATCTAGGCCTTGCAACTGAAAAAGGGAGTCAAGAGACATGAACCTACATTTCTGGCTACCCTATGCATTGAAGAGGTAGAAGGCTCATCGGGTCCACTTCCTACACCCGTTAAGGAGCTACTACTGGAATTTGAAGATTTAATGCCACAGGAAATGCCGAAGCGACTTCCGCCTAGGCGCATTGTGGACCATGAAATTGAGTTGGTGCCGGGTGCGAAGCCACCTGCCCTGGCGCCTTACAAAATGTCACAACCCGAACTCACCGAGCTTCGGAGACAATTGAAGGAGATGCTAGACATAGGGATCATTGTACCCTCTAAGTCCCCATATGGGTCCCTGTGCTTTTTAAAAAAGAAACATGATGGTATTCTACGCCTCTACGTGAATTATCGGGCTCTAAATAAAATCACTGTGAAGAACAAGTATCCTATTCTGCTCATGGCAGACTTGTTCGACAGATTGGGGAGTTCAACGGTGTTCACAAAAATTGACCTGAAGATAGGGTATTGGAAGGTCCGGATTGCCGAGGGCGATGAACACAAGACGACTTGTGTGACAAGATATGGGTCGTTAGACTTTCTAGTTATTCTGTTCGGCTTGACTAATGCTCCATCCACATTTTTCACCCTGATGAACCATGTCTTCCGAGAGTACATTGACGAATTCGTGGTGGTCTATTTGGATGACATTGTGGTTTATAACCAAACACTAAAAGAACACGTTGGGCACTTGCGGAAGGTCCTAGCCGGGTTGCGGGATCATGAATTATATGCAAAGCTATCCAAGTGCTCCTTTTCTCAAAAAACAGATCGACTTCCTCGGGCATGTCATTGAGGAAGGGCGGATCAAGATGGAGCAGCAAAATATCCAAGCCATCACAGATTAGCCGCCACCCAAGGATATCCACGCCTTGAGGTCATTCCTTGGCCTATGAAATTTCTATCAGGGATTTGTGAAGAACTACTCCCTCATCGTAGTGCCATTGACAGAACTCCTCAAGAAGGTCACGCCTTGGGATTGGGGTCCTAGGCGAGCAGAGGCCTTCAATGCATTAAAAACGGCTATGTCTAGTAGCCCTGTCTTGGCCCTTCCTGATTTGGCCAAGACATTCGAGGTACAAACGGATGCTTCCGACTATGCTCTTGGCGGGGTCTTACTACAAGACGGGCATCCCGTAGAATACGAGAGCCGGAAGCTGAAGGACGCAGAGCAGCGCTATGCCGCCCATGAGAAATAACTATTGGCTGTCGTTCATTGCTTACGCCTTTGGAGGCATTATTTGTTGGGATCACCGTTCGTGTTCAAGACAGACAACACATCTATTAGTCAACCGAAGCTAAATGGCCGACAGGCCCGTTGGCAGGAACTCCTAGCAGAATTTAACTTCAACCTGGAGTACTGAAGTGGGAAGACTAATCATGTTGCTGATGCGCTCAGTCAGAGGGTTGACCTAGCATCGGTGTGCCTACTCGCCACCCTAAGGGGGAGCGAGGTAGCTACCACCATAAAAGACCAGATATAGGATCTACTCATCAAGGATCCCGCTACACAGTATTTGGTTGACCTAGTAAGACATGGCAAAACTCGCCATTTATATATGGAGGATGGTTTCTTGAAGGTAAAAGGGAACCAACTTTATGTTCCTAAAGGAGGAGATCTGAGAAGAACTCTCTTGGCGGAATGTCATGACACTTTTTGGGCCGACCATCTGAGCAAAGAACGCACCATGGCATTGCTTCGTCGTGCATATTATTGGCTCCAAATGGCTGACAACGTCGCGCAGTATGTGAGGACTTGTCTAGTATGCCAGAAGGACAAGTCCGACCGCTTGACACAAGAGGGACTCTTGGAACCTCTAGTTGTTCCAAAGAGACTTTGGGAAAGCGTGTCTCTGGATTTCATCACCGGATTGCCCAAGGTCAGAGATCTCATAACTATCTTTGTTGTGGTGGATTAGTTTTCCAAGTATTCCACCTTTATTGTAGTACCTCAATATATATATCAGCAGAATATACAATTCGACTCTTCTTCTCTCATGTCGTCAAATATCGGGGCTTGCCCAAAGACATTGTTAGTGATCGCGATTCACGCTTCACTAGCAACTTTTGGACCAAATCATTTAAGTGCGTTGGCTAAAAATTGAGTCATAGCTCAAGTTTTCATCCGCAATCTGATGGCCAGACGGAGCGGTTCACTGGTATGTTGGAGGAATATCTCCGCCACTTTGTTAGCGGGTCGTAGAAGAATTGGGTGAAGCTTCTAGATGTTGCGCAACTGTGTTTCAATTCACAAAAGAGCTCTAGAACAAACAAAAGCGCTTTTGAAATTGTTACCGGGCAGCAACCGCTACTCCCGCACACCGTGAATTCACCAAACATGTCAAAATCTCCTCGCGCTGGTAGCTTCTCAAAATAATGGAAGCGGAATTTAGAGATAGTGCAGAGCTATCTGGTGAAAGCCCAAAAGCAGATGAAGAGGCATGCTGATCAGAATCGTCGCTTTGTTGAATACCAAGTATAAGACAAAGTGATGGTCAAAATCCCAAAGCGGTACTTATTTGTAGGGGTCCACGACCCCCGCATGTTGCAAAAATATATTGGACCTTTGTCCATTGAAAGGCGTATTGGGAAAGTTGCATACCGGGTGGATACCCCAGCTTGGTGAAAAATCCATCCCGTCTTCCATGTCAATCTACTGAAACTTTTCTGGGAAGACACAAAGGATCCTTCATGGAGCCAACCGACAATACCCAGTATCTGAGGCCGCGGTTCAACCGGAAAAAGGCGGGCTGAAGCTATTCTTGATGACTGGGTAATTCATGCCTCCGGGAAGGATCCCCAAGAATTCTTGGTAAAATAGCAAGGGTGTGATGCAGAGGAGAATACTTGGGAGAGGGGAACAAACCTCAAAGTCTACAAGAGCGTAATTGAAGATTATTTTGCAAGTAAGGTGCCGAGGACGTCGCCAACTCAGGTGGGGGAGAATGTCATGGGCGGCTTTCCAGCCATGCCCCATGACCCCTTGGACGCGCCCCGTGGCGTCCTAGAAATCCTCCCAACGCCTAGCTCCACGGATGTCCCCGTGGTCTTGGCCGTGCCAAGTGACAAGCGCGCATGTGCCTCTGTGACCCCACCAATATCCCTCGCTAGCGCCCAGCCGCAAGCAACTTCCAACAGCACCGCGTGCGCAGACAATGCCGCGCACTCAGATCGTGATGCCTGAGACAAAGTTGCTGACAGCGTACCTATTTCTATGTACTTTAGAGTAGTTTTATTCCATGTATTTTCCTTATGTTTCTCTAGCGTAGTTTGGTCTAGTCCTGTAACTTTGGTTTTTTTTAAAGCATTATTTGGGGGGGTCAAGCAATCAAAAACTTTCTAGCAAGCAATTCTCTGTACTGGTGTCTTTCCCCCTCGATACCACATTGCCTTCTTTTGCAATAGCTTTCATTAATGCAATCAAGCTTTTACTCAATTCTCATTACTGTTATCTTAATTGTTGGCATTGATTTTACTGTACGACACTGACAATCTTGTCTAGCGTACGGAGGGGACCTCACTCAGCGGACAAGAACTGCCCTGACATCAGTTTCTTAGCCTTACGTCGCCCTTCCAAGAAATCTCAAGAAGGCGCCGTGTAACAACTAAAATGAGAGTAACTGGACTATTAGTTTAATGAGCTATTCGGCAAACTCATTTTCTTGTTCTGAAAAAACTACTACCATTTTCTAATTGCCCCAATATCAAAATGTTAACCAGAGCAATCCTCTTGCAAATAAAAAAATAGCACAAGTCTCTTAACATCATGAAATATTTGGACTTCATTACTCTATAAAATGAGTCAAGACATTTCATCAAACACCTTTGCTACCGGAGGTCCAGGTAAAATATATAGGAAATAGTGGAGGAAAGAAGCAACCTAAACTTCATGATTCAAAACTTTAACATGATAGGCAGAAATATTTAGATAGTTGCTCCATGAAGAAGGGAAAGAGGCATCTAATCATAGAGAAACCAGGAGTGGATTGACTTTGCTAAGTTGATTCAGATTTTTATTAAAGAAAAAAAAGCATAGTGTTTTACTCGAAACTAAGAATAAGGAGGAAAAGGAAAGGCAGAGGCGGAGCTACAGTAGAGGGTGCGAGCTCGGGCGGATCCAGTGACTTTTTACGAGAGCCTGTATTTGTATTGAAAAATTTACTATTTCTACATAAATATATTATGCTGAACCCAGTAACAGAAGGGGTTTGGGTTTAATGGTTGGAGTTGAAATCAGCGTTCCAATTTGTTGTTTTGTACAATTTCTTTTTAAGAAAGCAGAAAGTAAACGATGTCGTTTCCCAGAATTACTCTAAACGACACTTTGACTTCCTTTACACTACTCCCTCAATTCCAATTTATGTGAACATGTTTAACCGGACACGGAGTTTAAGAAAAAATAATGACTTTTAAAATTTGTGGTCCTAAACAAGTCAAAACGGGGCTCAGACTATTTGTTTGGTTATAAAAGGTTCGCATAAGGTTAGAATTGTAAGTTTAAGCTAAATTATTACCAAATATAGAAAGGGGTTATTATTTTTGAAACGTACCAAAAAGAAAATAAGTTTACATAAATTGAAACAGAGGGAGTAACATTTATTCTTTTAACAAATAAAACCTTTTTCTTTCTAATAAATTAATTCTTCTTTAAACAAAAGATAGCCTTAAACAAAAACACGTTTTTTCATCTTCTCAATTCCCAAATAAAAAAAGCTAGGTTCTGCCTCTGTTGATTGCTGCGCTACCACTGTTTGCCAGAGCCGGACGTTCTCCAACTCTTGTTGTGTATCAGTGTATTCTCTTTTCCCTTAGAAGTTAGACCCTTCTTCCTTCTTCAATTATTCTTTCCTGATATTTTTTCTTCAAGTTTTCCTCTTATATTTTATATTTGATAATTTGCACAAAATTATAATTTTTAATATTTGATTCTAGGGTTGTCTCACATTTTGAACTTCATTCTCTTTGTCAATTTGTCCTTTTGTACTTTTCAAAAGTTCAAAATTGGAATCTCCGGCAAGCCGACAAACATGGTATCTGGTCCTACTTTCTTGTTTTTAGTTTCTTAGTGAGACCAACTTGCATTCACATGTATACTACTCAGAAATAGCGCCATATGGCAACAACAGTGACATGTGCCTGTTAGTCTGTTACTAGTAGGTCGATTTATATGAATTAGAGTAATAATTTGATGATTATCATTATACTTTATATACTAAACGTGGGAAGCAAGATTATCATTATTAATAAGAATAGGACCGCATGACTGTTGTTAGTATTGAAGTGTAATTTGTGCTTTTTGATTTTTAGGGTCTTATAGGAAAAATCGATATGATCACAAGTTTTTACAAAGCTCAAGCTTTTGTAGCTTCTTCTAGCTCTCCTTTGTCATGTTCTCCATGTCCAGTTATTAGTAACAACATTAATCCTTCCCACACATCGGATAAATTGTTGGATTATGAGCCCCGATCTTGCTGAAAGAAAACCAATTTCAAAATATCCAGCTAATTTACGTCACCGGGTAAGGAGAAATTATATACAAAATGGACCTTGTCAACCTCGTGGTTTTGTCTTTCCAAAAGATTTTGGGGGAATAATGCGTTACTTTCATCCTGAATGATTTAAAAATTTATGTTCTCAATGGTTAGGATGTAGCATTAAACAAGATGCAATATTTTGTTTATGTTGCTACTTGTTTAGAAATGAGGCCGGAGGATATGGAAAAAAATTAGGTGGTGCTTTCACAACGGATGATTTTAGAGGTTGGAATAAAGGTTTTGAAAGGCTTAAATCACACATGGGTGACGTGAATAGTGTTCATAATCGATGTTTCAATATGATGCTAGATTTAATGAATCAAGCACAATCTATTTTAACATCTTTGGACAAGCAATCTGATAAATTTAAAAGTGTACATCGAGTTCTCTTGAATGCTTCAATTGACGTGATAATGTATCTTTTGAAAGAAGGAATACATTTTCGGGGCCATGATGAGAGTGTAACTTCTACAAGAATAGGCCATTTTTAGATCTCTTAATATGGTATGCATATAGGAATGAAGATTTGAAAAATGCAGTATTAGAAAAAGCTCCAAAAAATAACACCATGACTTCTTTTGATATTCAAAAAGATATTGTGAATTATTGTGCAAAAGAAACGGGGAAAGTAATTATTGAAGACTTAAATGGATATTTTTTTGGGATATTAGTTGATGAGTCTAAGGATGTCTCTCATAAGGAACAAATGACTCTTGTTTTGTGCTATGTCAACAAGGAGGGTGAACTTATTGAGCTATTCCTTGATCTTGTTCATGTTAAAAATACAACTGCACATTCATTACAAAACACAATAAATTATTTGCTTTTACAACATTCATTGAGTTTATCCCTAATACGGGGGCAAGGGTATGATGGAGCTAGTAACATGCAAGGAGAAACCAATGGTCTTAAAGCTTTGATTCTGAAAGATAATCATTCGGCATATTGCGTACATTTCTTTGCTCATCAATTGCAACTGACTCTTGTAGCGGTTGCAAAGAAACACCATGATATAAATAATTTATTTTTTTGACATTCTTGCTAATATTTTGAATGTTGTTGGAGGTTCTTATAAGCTTAGGGAGATGCTTAGAGATGATAAAGCTGAAAAATTAGATGAGTTATTAGTGTTTTATACAGGAAGTGGATTAAATCAAGAACTTGAGCTTCAAAGACGAGGTGATACCCGTTGGGGATCTCACTTTAAGACATTGCGTAACTTTATTTTTTTATTCTCATCAATTGTTCAGTACTTGGAGTTCTTGCAAAATATCTAGTGGAAGATATATGATCTTTTGAGTTTGTGTATAGATTACATTTGATGTTAAAAATATTGGCAATTATATATGATTTGAATATGGCTCTACAAAGAAAAGATCAAGATATTGTTAGTGCTATGAAACTTGTTCATTTCACAATGAGGCAACTGGAAAGAATGAGAGATTCTAAATGGAATTGTTTGTTAGAAGATGTCTTTTCGTTTTGTGATAAGGATGATATTGTAATCTCAAAATTGGATGAGAAGTATGGTCTTGAAAAGTCGAAGCGTAAAAGCTCAATTGTTACATATTCTCATTATTTGCACGTAGAAATTTTTTGTGTCGCTATTGATTTGCAACTTTCGGAGCTTAACAGTCTTTTTAGTGAAGTGAATACTGATCTGCTCTTGGTATGGCTAATTTGAGTTACGATGATTCTTTTACAAATTATGATAAAAATAAGATTATGAAACTTGCTACTCCATCCGTTCCAATTTATGTGAACTTATTTTTTTTTAGCCCGTTCCAAAAAGAATGACCCCTTTCTAAATTTGGAAACAATTTAGCTTAAACTTACAATTTTGTCCTTAATGAGAAGCTTTTATAACCACACAAATACTCTGGACCCTTTTTTGACTTGTTTAGGACCACAAATTTCAAAAGTCTTTATTTTTTCTTACTCTCCGTGCCCAGTCAAACAGGTTCACATAAATTGGAACAGAGGGAGTACATATTATCCAAATGAGTTCACTGCTTCCAAGCTTGAAGATCTTAGTTTTGAGCGTGACAACTATATTGACTGTGTGTGAGAAATGGACAATGCATTCTCTAACTTGAAAGGGCTTGGCGATCCCTCGAAGATATTTGTTAAAAATAATATTCACAAGACATGGGGACTTGTTTATTTGCTTGTGAAGCTGAGTTTAATATTGCCCGGGGCTACTGCAATGGTCGAAAGAGCTTTTTCTTCAATAAAATTTATAAAAAATGACTTGCGAAGCAGAATTGGTAATGACTTTTTGAATGATTGTTTAGTTGTTATATAGAGGATGAAGTATTTGAAAGTGTACCTAATGATGCGATCATTGATCGTTTTCAAAACACGACAAGTCGTTGAGTGCAGTTAAAATGATAAGGTGTATATTCATATATTGTGTTTGCCTAATTTGTTACTTTTAATATATGTTAGATATGAGTACTCATTCTTTGGTCAGCTTGTTATTATATATTAGTTTTAGGTCATAGTCTTATTTTATAATTTAGAACTCGTACACTTCAAGTCTTAGTTCCGCCTCTGCATGAACACGACTGTCAAGAAAATCGTATAGCAATGCATGCAACAAGATTATTACCCACATACCAAATAAATTCTTAATCATTAAACAATTCAAACATAAATCAATATAAAGGGACCAAAATCCAAAAGAGATTTATATTAACACCCACAAAAATGTGATTACCAACAAAAGAGTAATAATAAGCAGAGAAAGATTTCACCAAATAAATTGCCAACATAAAAAACAATTACGAAAAAGGAATGGAGAAGATCCATATTTAAAGAACATCAAAGAAGTGCAATAAACAAAGAAAGCTTAAAAAAAAGCATACCAAGACTGAGACCTCACCTTGAGAGTGCGAAGAATTGAGAGGAGTAGAAGATATTAATAGAATGTGATGACTGGGAATCAGTTGTGAAATCTCTATATAGAGAATGCAGTACACGTTTACTAGCATAATGTGTATACACGTGTCCTTATAGAAAGGTTCAGAGGCATGATATGAATTACATTCATATACGTTTAAGGTACAATTTGTAGTGCTTTTTGTACGTCTATATGAAGTTGTGGTTGTCCTCCTTAGCCATTTTTATATGTTAGTAATTATTAATAAGTCTACAATAATAATAACAAATTCAGTATTTTCCTATCAGGTGGGTCTAAAAAAAACAAGTGAGTTTGTAGGATCTGTTTGGTACGAAGGAAAGTAAAATATTTTCCAATTTTCTCATTTTGTTTAATTAAACAAAATACAGCAAAGGACCAAATATATCCATCTAATTTCAGAAAAGGTTTGAATATACCCATCGTTATACTTTGAGTCAAAATATATCCCTGCAGTTATACTTTGGACTCAAATATACCCTTCATTAACGAAATAACATGTGTTATTGTCCCGTTGGCCAATTTTAAATATCTCCTAATTAATTAAAAGACTCATACCCATACCCATACATATACCCGAAAAACAAATTTCAAAAGTTTCTTCAACAATGGTGAGGAGTTTGATGCCCAACTAGCTTATGTTACAAATACCTAACAAAGCTTGGAAGCTGCTTTCTACTATTAGTAACTCAAAATATGTTACATGGAATTCTGTCGAATATATTCAGTTAACTCAAAGAAAGGAACATGAAGAGAAATATGACTTTAGTTTGTCCAATTAATTAAAAGGGGCGAGGGGTGGATAATAGTCCGACTTCATTTTAGCTGCTGCTGTTTAGTGAGGGACATTATGCTTTTTAACTAACTCTCCTCTCTTTTTGCCTTTATGCTCTAATTTTTCATCCACCAAATCCAATTCTGTAAACAGAGTATTTGCATTTCAAGGAGAGAATCGCATAGTATGGTGCCCATTGAAAATGGGGACCTATCTAGAGACAACTCAGTGAAATGGATTCTTGAAAATGCTGAAATACATAGTGATGTTCCGGATAATCAAGAACCTGTAAACCAAAAATCTTTCAAAAAAACTTTTAGCATTTCAAGAAGAAGAAATGGAGTTCCTCGAAGAAGCTTTTGAGATTTGTTTTTCGGGCATGGGTATGGGTATGGGTATGTGTATGAGTCTTTTAATTAATTAGGAGATATTTAAAATTGGTCAACAGGACAATGACACGTGTTATTCCGTTAAATGAGGGGTATATCTGAGTACAAAGTATAACAACAGAGATATATTTGGACTCAAAGTATAACGAGAGGTATATTTAAACCTTTTCCGAGAGTAAAGATATATATTTGACTCTTTGGCGAACTAAATATTTAGGCTAAAAGATATTTTCAGGATTTAATGTTCATGAAGAGATGATCATTGAAAATAACGTTATCAGGTTTTGTTCAATCTTGAGTTCTTCAGTTTGGGGTGGTTGTTAAGATCTCCTCTAGTTCACGTGCCACTTGATGTCAAATTTTTACCGTTCAGATTCCACACAAACCTTATATATGCTCGTATGTTTATTTGTAAAATGGTATATTTGGATTTATAGCATGGTTTGTAGATAAGTAATCGATTTGATCCCAAAATAATAAATGAATTAAATAAAATGCAAGATTTAGCGTTGAAATCGAAATAAATAGCAGATAACTTGATTGGGGGAGCAAGGCTTCCAAAGGCAGCAATAAGAATAACACTAGACAAAATATAAAGTATTATTTAGTTTGGGAACAGTGTGTAGCATAAGTTTGTCAGAATGTCGTGTGTTACAATGGCTGTTTAAGTCATTATTTGTAGCTATACCTAGGGAAAAAGATTCTAGGATCAAACCACTCTTAAATGATAATAATGAGAGTCATTGCTGAATATTTAACGGCAGACCATGAATGCCAAAATTCTCTGTAACGACTGTGTATTTAATACTGATAAATATTCTTCATTGCATGTCATCTGGTGACAAGTATTCGTTTGCTCCCATTGATAATATTCCCTTCGAGATCTACTCGGTGCCAACCGAAGCTGTTATCATCAGTCTTGATTTCTACTCGCTTCATCTTCCGTCTGTTCCACCCCTCCCCCTCCGCCCCACACTTCCGGTTCCACATGTCACTCTATCATTCAAACATTTAATATAGACCGATTTTACTACCCTATACAGATAGTCCTTCCGCTTTCCGGTGGCACATCTTTATCTCACCGGAAAGTTAGTGAATATTTCTTTCTTGGCGGGAAATTTTCTGAATCCTTCTTAAATGTTTTTGATGCTTGATAAGACGCACGTCTCCTAGAATTTCATGCCCCAAACACGAGTTATTCCACAATTTAGTAATATTTTCGCCGGTTCTTGAGGTAATCATGGCCACAATTTTAGCCGCCTATTCCTTTACTTATACGCCTCATTCTTCTTCTTTCACTTCTACTAGTTTCATAAACTCTTCTCAACTTCTTTGCATTAAACTTCTTCCTGCTTCGATCTTTCTTTGATCTTCTTAAAAAAAACCTTATTACCTTCTACTGATCATGGATTCTTACACTAATTCTTCCAAGAACATCGGTCTTCTCTTCGGTGAAGGCTCGAAGAGGAGCAAAGGCAAATAGATCAATGTTTATGCTTATCTTCCTATGGTGAGCACCATCATCCCCAAACACCTCAACACAGCCAAGGACTTCGAAGGGAAGTTCCCTACTTCAAACCCTCCCACTTAGGTTGTTGGTAAATTCCCTTCTTTTATACGCCCTTCCAGTATTCCTACTGTGAAGGAAGACTATGGCTTCCATGCCTTAAACATCATTCCTCCGATCTGGTGGAGCGAGTGACCTTCACCAAGAAGGGTTTCACGTATGTTTATATGTCTCCCTTCACTTTGGGTCCGTTTCTTTGAGCGAGAGACTTGACTCCATGATTTTGGAACTGTGCCAATGGTACCGAGTTTATTTGGCACAGGTGCGCCCTTCGGTGTTGCGAATAGTGGCCTATCTACAACGCTTGGGCCAGGAAATCAAGGAGCTACTCACCTTGGATCATATGATGAATCTCTGCTCCCCCAGGATTTTTCGTGTGGGAGTAATAAATGTCAACAAGCGTGGCCCCCATACTTTGCTCTCTAGCACGAATGATGACAACAGCCGTGGGTGGATGGAGAGGTTTGTCATCTTGCCAACAGGGACATCATCTAGGCTACAACTCCGTCTTTCTATGAATCCTGGACTCGTCCATGTAAGTTTACAACTTATCTTTTTCTCCAAAAATATAGGCTATTTTATTGTTAACCTTTCTCCATTCATTATTTTAGCAACTCGGTAGACACCTCCAAGGGTTGGAGGCTTGGATCGGTAGGTTTAGAAGATTTTAGACATCACCAAGCCTGAAATCTGCCGGTGAAGGAATTGGCCCCCAAATATGGATGAAGGGCCAAGAACCATTGTAAACTGACTCGTAAAATTGACTCTTCCTTTATTTCACCTTTGTACAAAAGAAAACTGGTTAACTCTACCTTTTTGTTTGATTTAGGTCTCCCTCAAGGTTCTGTCTCCGTCACTGAAGAGGATGTTTCGATCAATCCCGCAGAGGCTACGAGGTTGTTGCAAGATTCTCTTACCAGAACAGGTGCCCTTGAGTTTGCTTCCGGTACAGGTGCTTCTTCTCGAAGTCCCGACCCAAAGAATAAGCAACTAAAAAGGCGTCATTCTTCCTCGGCCAAAGGTAAAAATAAGAAAGTGAAGAAAGCCATGCCCGAGCCAGCCACACCCACTATGGTTATTAATGATGATAGGGAAGCCAATGACGAAGAGGCTTCCTTTCGAATGAGACAACAATCTTCATCAGCTCAACATAATGCTTAGTCTGAAGAGATTAGAACCCTAGTCGAGGAAGATGTCCAAGCGATCTAGAGAGAATTTGACTTAGGGAGAATGCTAATTCACCTTTTCTAGTTTCAGTCGCTGCTTCTGGTATTATGACACTGAGTACCGGGCTTTTTCCACCTTCGGCTAGTGAGCAACCCACAAACAACACTACCTCTGCCCTACTTGCTTCTCAATCTATATCACCATAAGATTTATCTCCTTCCACGCCGACCATACCTTCATCACCCGCAACTGCTACATCTCCCTCACCGGCCGCAGACGCCCGAAAGGAGGATGTCTCTCCTCCCCAGTCCCTTGACCTCGGTAATTTGGGTCATAACTACTCATTCTTTCCCCAGATCCCCTTTGAGGAGGAGTGTCCCGTCCGGATGACCACGCCAATTACCTGAAGCCGCCGGCTTCAGAGAAAGATAAGAAGAAAATACACTCCAATTTGGGGAAGTGTGTGATAAATAACGCCGTGTACAATGCAACAACGGTATTGTACTTGTTGTTTTTACTGCTTGTTTCTTCTTGACTTGCTTATGACAGGGTTACTAACTTAGGTATTTTCTTCATAGGCTAACTTCCTTGCTTCCGAGGGCCTTCGTAAATTGATCCTCGATAAAGAGGGATTTAAGTCCGAGCAGGATCAACTGTTGACCAAGAGGGACCAACTCGTTGCGCGCCTCCCGATATTAGAAGCGAAGGTTGCTCAAGTGAGTGATCTCATGGACCGGTTGCAGCTTAACGAGCGGGAGGTAGTATCCCTTTTTAAGAAGTTTCTCAATTAGAAGTTCAATTCCAAGAAGTTAAGGCTAAATGGTCTGAAGTTCAAGATGTCGTGCTTGCTGCTGCCGAGCGCGAGACTGCCTCCATTGAGCGAGTGAATAACTTGTAGGTAGACTTGAGTTCCAAGGCTATTGCTGCCAAAGAAAAGCATGACAAGGTGTAGGATAGGTATAAGAAGATCATGGAACATAATAAGGTTCATATAACAACTATTTGTGATCTTAATCTTAGCCTTAACACTATAAGATCTGAGCGAGATAGCCTTTTGATCGAGGTTGATCGGTTCATCATCGAATAAACACACTCTATATATCATATGAGGAGGAAAATCCTGGAAGAGGCAAAGCGGGCGCCATTGATATTGATGATTAGATCGCCAAGGCCCGAGCACTAGAGTTAACTGCTCGAGGACGCCTTCTGGCTCATCCTGATACATCTTCCTCTTATAGTTCTAGTTCCGAGTTCTCAGTAACCGAGGAGGAACTTGAAAAAAATAATGATGACGGCCAAGATCTGCGCTGGTAGTAGATCCACCTACTTCTCCCGGGGGCGCTGATGCTTCTCTTCCCCGAGTTCTAGTAACAACATGGTTTGGCTTTTTTCTTTCTTTTCCTTTGTTGTTTTCTTTTAGTATTTATGTACTTGTGCTACTTGGCACATTTGATAAGTAAATGTGTTTTTTAAGCATTTCACAAAGTTTATTCTTGTTGTGTCGAATTATGGAAGGCTTCTGGTGCATTTTTCCCCAATAGTGTTTAGGTTCCGGGCATAAATTCTTCCGGAACTAACTTTTTACTGTGAGGATTTCATAAAAAAGGGTCCTCTTATATTTACAGTACTCTTGAAGAATATGTCTCCTATTCATTTTCGCACTAGCATTTGAAGTACTTGATTAACTTTCAAATGATAAAATCAATTTATTGTTTGGATAAGAAACAAGATAAAAATAAAGGACTTTATTTCAATCATTCTATCTTCAAAAGTACATAAGCATTCGTTTGCTGAAAGAAAAGAAATTGCCATTACATGTGGCTCTTTTGTACAACTTATTTCTACAGAGCTGGTTGTGTAGTCCCGGTCCTGATGAGGAATTTTTGTTCTCGGGTGTCGCAGTCCCGATTTCATGCAATCTTGTTGCCGTATTCTTATACTATTCTCCCAATGTTCGAATGTGAAGAATGCAAATTGGAAGACTGGAAGTCTTGCTCCTTTTGAGGAACAACACTCGTGAATGGTTAGATAATCTTTTGTTCGATATCAAGCTTCATTTCCCGTTAGGAACTTTTCTATTGAGCAAAAGATTATCTAACCATCCCCTAGTGGCTTGTAGGAAAGAGCACTTGTGAACGGTTGAATAGCCTTTGGTCCGATGGAAAATTCTGCTTCTCATTAGAAAAATGCCATCGAGCCAAAGACTATCTAACCATCCCGCTGTGGTTTGTTGTTTCAGTGCCTTGTCATTTAATGGTCTTATATCTGCTGATGACGCTTCCTTCGTGGTATGCTTTCCATTGCTGCCTCATTAAAAACCTTTCTATAAAAACCGATTCGGGATTAAAACTGGGCGAAGAGAAAAAGAGTGCAACATATACTTTCAGTACAACCGGTGCCCATCAACAGTAATACCTTTTGAGATGAGTCACGTTCCAATTGATCGGTAGTTTGATTCTATCTTGATTTTCAAGTTGGTATGATCCTTTTCTGGTGACAATTGAAACTCGACAGGGGCCTTCCTATATTTGACCTAGCTTTCCTGCATTGAGCTCCTGGGTGTTTTGAGTCACTTTCCTTTAAACCAAGTCCCCCACTTTAAAATAGCGGAGATTGGCCCACCAGTTATAGTATCGTTCCATCCTTTGTTTCTGGGCTACCATCCTTATCCCTGTTCTTTTCTGGATCATGACCCTTAGTTGATGCTAGGGAACCCGAGATGATCATCTTTTATTCTTATCTTTGATTCATAACGGTTATGGATATCTGCCCATGTAGTTGCCAGGAACTCGAGCAAGCTTTCTTTCAGTTTCTGGGAGGCGTAGGAGCTCCTCAAGTTCAAATTTTAGTAAATGCCTTAGCTTCTCATTCACATTGCACAGCCGGTAGCATTATCCTTTCTATCAGAAACCTGATCACGAACTCACGCACAACTCGGACTCTCCTTACGAAATTCTAAATATGTCCGCCTTCCGGGCTTGAACCTTCCTGGCCGTGGCATGGGCCTTGATGAAAGAGTCTGCGAGCATCTCAAAGGAATTATTGAGTGTTCGGTTAAGAGTGAGTACCACGTCAGGGTCCCCTTCGTGAGGGTTTCTCCAAACTTCTTTAGTAGGACTGACTCAATCTCATGTTGAGCCAAGTCGTTTCCTTTCACCGTCGTTGTATAGGTGGTGATATGCTCCTAAGGATCCAAAGTCCCATCATATTTCAATATGTCTGGCATTTTGAACGGCTTCAGAATCAACTCTGGTGCTGCACTCGGTTTGAGCGGCATCTGGGTGTATTTGTTTGATTATGGACCTTTCAGCACTGGTGGTGCACCGAGAATTTAGTCCATTTAAGTGTGGAATTCTTACGCGTTCTGCTCTATCTGCTCGTTCATTTCCCTCATGAACCACATGAGCTCGATTTTGAAGGGATCATTGCTGTTGTCATTACTGGATCCGCTTTCGATCCCCCCAGCTCCGTCGAGGCCAACCTCACCCCTTAGTGTGTTATTATTAACCCTTTGTGTTGTTTGATTTGTGAGAGCACCGGGAGGAATATGGCCTCTTCCATTCGTGTTTTTGGAAGCACCTGACAACGCTTGCATTAGTTCTGTCATGGCCTGGTCTTGACTATGAGAGATGTCCCATGATATCCTTTTGTTGTTCTCTCAAGATCCTAACCGTTTACGCAACGTACTCTTACTTAACATCGTCAACAGTCACCTCCTGTACATGTCAGGGATAACGCCATCATGGACCGATATTGTTACGTCCTCCTCGTTGCCAGTGTCACTAATTGAATCCTCGTGTGGAGGCAGATTTTCTTGTGGCTCAACGTTGTGTGTGATGTTGACATTGTTAGCTGCCATTTTTTACTATCTTGGCTACGAAACAAAAAATCAAACAGGTTAGTAATAAATGCAAGGATCAGCTCAGTTATGCAGTTGTCTAAGCCTCACGGTGGGTGCTAACATATTTACTCGTAAAACGGTACAGTTGAATTTATAGAGTGGTTTATTGACAAGCGAATCTGATGTGATTCTTCGAGTTAACAAAGAACCAATCGACCATGATCAAGATCTTGAAACGAAAACATGGTTTATGGGCGAATTTCAGGAAATAACGTATCTCAAGTTCTAGGACTCGGAATCTGATGATTCAAAAATGAGGTAAAAGATGACAATCTGAACAATAAGAAAGACTAGTTACTCGCTCAAAACAAGTAAATATTGATATTGCATCATTTCAATGAAAGTTATGATTCTAAGATATCAAAAGAATGAATTTAAATCAATAAACATGTTCTTGAACTAAAAAGTTCCTAAAGTCACCACTTGGAATCAATTAACGTAATAAAGAAGCACCACATGCAACTGAAAATAAGATAAAGACTATCACCACCTTGCTTGAAACCAAAAACAAGGATAAAGAAGACAAAATAGAGAAAAACACTCTATTGCAAATTAGGTCAACCTTCAAAAACGTGAATCTTCATTCTACAAGGAAAGAGAACCCTTTATATAGGCCTAGAGTCACTTCTTTGACTACAATTCCTATTCTAATGAGGAATTAAAATAACTAATGACAAGGAAAGTAAAATCCCTATTTTACGTGGAAAAGAAACTAGAATCCTACTAAAAGGAAAATCCTTATTCTAAAAAAATAAAATAAATTATATTTTAAGAAGGAAAGAATCTTGGCTTATTAAAATCAATCTTGAGCTTCTTGGACTTCTTGCGCTTCTTGAAAATAAGTCTATTATTTGGACTTGAGCTCTAAAACATGATCTTGGACAAAATTAATAAAATTTAATATAGATTCTTCTTTTACGTCAAAATCGATTTGATCTCAAAATGATAAACAAATTAAATAAAATGCAAGACTTTGCATCGAAATTGAGATAAATAATAAAATGATTGGTTCCTGGAGCAAAGCTTCCAAAGGCTGCAATAGGAATAACATTTATACAGAAAATAAAGTATTATTTAGCTTGGGAACAATGTGTATCATAAGTTTGTCAGAATTTTTGTGTGTTACAATGGTTGTTTAACTCACTATTTATAGCTATACCTATGGAACATGGTCCTAAGATCAAGCTCTTCTTAAATGATAATAATGGGGTCATTGATTAATATGTAACGGCCGACCATGGATAACAAAATTATCTATAACTGAGGAATGTCAACTGGTGACAAGTATTCATTTGCTCCCTTTGATAATACTCCCTTCGGAATCTACCCGGTCCCAACCGAATCTGTTATCCCCAGCCTTGATTTCTACTCACTTCATCTTCCGCTGCCACCCCCCCTCCCCCGGCTCCACGTGTCAATCTGTCATTCGAGCATTTAATATAGACCGATTTTATCATATACATCATGGTTGTTTTGAAAAGACAAAATTATATAATAATGCACTCTATAAGTTAACCTTGCACTATTTTAGCCCAGCTATAAGTTTGCAAATATGTAGCCAAATATCAATAAGATATTTTCTTTTCTCATTCCCCCTAACTATAACAACCTAATCTTTTTTCGCCACCTACCTACCCCTATTGTAGCTCTCCCTTCATTTTTCACCCATAATTAATTAATACAAAAGAATTATATGCAATCAAAAATAAAAATGAATCAGTTTCCCATTTTAGTGTAACCATTAATCGAGACGCTCAGTCAACACTCACTCATGCCTTCTCCCACAGCCAATACTTCTCCAAATTATTATTATTTTCGTCTTATGATTTTGTATATCTTCAGGCTTAAAATATCCATGAGTTTTTATTTTCTTTTTTTCTCATGTTTATACATACCTATTACAACTACAAAATGCAAAAACAGACGCGAGAAACCTAAAATCCCATCTCCTTTAATGCTAATGTTGTTAAATTTTGAATATGATTTTGTGAGAAATTTAGAGTGGGTATTGTCTGAAATAATTAGAAATGGTCTAAGTAGGTTGTATACAAAGTTTGAAGTTATTTGTTGGAGATTGGGATTAGTTTTATACAAGAATTATAAGTGAAAATCATACAAAAAGTTGAGATGCTTATACACTTTTATACAATGTTATACACTTTTATACAAAGGGATACATTATGTATATAATTGTATAAAAGTGTATAAAATTATATAATCACAGTAGTAAAAATATTCGTGATACACTATGTATATATGTGTATAAGAAGAAGAAGAAGAAGAAGAAGAAGAAGAAGAAGGAGGAGGAGGAGGAGAAGAAAATGCGAGAAATTCACCAAATACCTGTAAATAATGTATCAACCTTGTATACAATAGTGTATAAGATGTGTTTATACATTATTATACAATATTATACATTATTATACAAATAAATCTTATCAATGGAGTTTCACAAGTTCTTCTTCTTTCTTGGGCATCCTATGAAATTTAACTCAAATATAGCTTAAATCTACTCCAAATCACCTGAAATTTAAGTTTTGAACTCTTTTTGATGATTCCAATCAATTGGGACAACACCCATTCCAAACAACTAACAAATGGGAAAACCTAATTTCAGAAATCGGATATTTGAACCACCTTTAATTGTGACTTTTATTTTTCAAATTTTAGCAAACCATTGGGATCAAAATTTACATACGGAATGAGGATAAGGCCGAGATAATGCCGACACCTTCTTTCTAGTTTGATGATCCAACAACCTAATAAGTGAACTTCTTTAGTGCATGACAATAAACACGTTTCTCCCATTCCAATGGAGCAAGTGATCTTCATATGACTCCAAATCTCTTGCAAATTGGTTTTCTTCTTTGTCAAAATGGTGATTATCAGCTTTGAATCTGGAAGAAGAATTGAAAGAGAATAACAATGGTAGAGAAATTTTGGGGTGCAAAGGCGTGATACGGGAAGAAGAAGTACGAAGAAAAAAGGATGGGCTAACTGGTGAAAGTAATTTTCAATTTATGTACAACCTGAGCTATACTAGGTAAGGGCTTCAAACATGTGCTATTTTCTGATGGATTGTTGGGCTAAGTGACATGGGCTGTAATTCTCCCTTTTGAAAATTAATCTAAATAATCGTTCACCCAACTCTCTCTCTTATATATATATATATATATATATATATATATATACTAGAAAAATTACACAGTAAATCTGATCGGCTTTTAGTACAAATATTCCTTTATTTTGGGCAATGTGGACCTAGGGGCTTTCTTGGCCGATGTATTAATATTGAGTGTTTTCAGAAAAATAAAATTTGAAAGGCACTAGTCAATGGAAATATACTTTTCAAACAAGATTCGCACCGGTTTTTCCACACAGGAATTTTCTTACCTTGGAAAAGTTGTTCTACAACAAAATAAAGACTCGGAGACACTTGCTGCTTTCTAACACGAGACTTTGTTGACAAAGAAAATCAAGAGATTACGTGAGAAGCCCGTCTTCCACATTTTAGAAAATTGCACCACATACGTGTATGGAGATGGATTCAGGATTTAGATTTTATGTATTTAATATTTAAGATTTTTAATATTGAATTTATTATATTTTTAAAGTTATGAGTTCAGACCTATCATTTATTATAATTTTAATAAAATTTTATACATAACTATATGCTCCATATCAAAAGTATTAAGTTTAGATGAACCTGGCGGCCAAACTCTATATCCGCCCCTGAGTACATAACGTAAGAGTTACTCTTGAAAGTAAAAGTAAGTGAATTTAACTGATATACACTGTGTAAAGAATATTACGTCGTCAGTATAATTTAACCTAGTGCAATAGATTCTGTATAACAATTATTTTTTAAAGTAATATTTTAGTGTAAATTTGTTTTACATTGTCGACACATAAAAGCTTATTTTTATTTGTCTTCTGATATCCAGTACTCACTTGTCCAACTAAAAAATTCAGATATTCAATGCATTTAATCCATTCAAAGAAAAATATTCCCTACCAAAAATTCATATCCAGAGTCTGAATCCAAATATCTGATTAAATATGTGAGTTGATATCTCATTCATCAAAATGGTGATATTATACTAAAGTTAAACCGCAACCATATATGTCCTCCATTTTCGGTCGAGACTTGTAGACTGTTTGGTCAAAGCTTTTTGGGGCGAAAATTATTTTTTTCGGTCGAAAGTATATTTTTTCTCAAGTTAAGGTGTTTGGTCAAATTTTTAGAAAAATTAAATAGTTATTTTGAGTAGAAGCGAAAACTGTTTTTGAGAAGCAAAAGAAAAAATAGTTTCTTTTCAAATGTACTTTTTTTGAAAAATATTTTTGAGAAAAATATATGTAGAAACACTTTTTAAAAGTTTGGTCAAATATTAATTTCTGTTGAAACATGATTTCAGATTAATTAGCCAAACACAAACTGTTTTCACGAAAATCATTTTTTAAAATAAAATAATTTTAAAAGCTTGGCCGAATTGGTCTTCTTAGGTTTAGCGCCCCTGCCCCTCCCCCCCAAATGATTACTTATGGCCGAAAGCACTATCACTAGTGGGACAAAGCTATAATGTTATATATAAGACCATCTTCAATAATTTTTGTACGATGTCACCAACAATTTTAGGCCATTTAACAAAATTTCAACAACGTGGGCCCTTTAATTCTTTCAAAAACAGTGGATTCTACAATTTTAATCAACTATACATTGCCCCTACTCCGCTATAAATTGACACACCAATTCACTAACTCTTCATCTTCACTTCTCTTTTCTCTATTTTTAAAGTTCTCTAACATTTTGCAATATGAAGAAGGGTAGTAATTCTTTTGCTGCAATATTCTTGGTAGTGACGCTAGTCCTTTTTCTTGGCGAATTTCTAGTGACAGAGGCAGTAACATGCAATGTGGTGGAGCTGAGTCCATGTGCCGGGGCGATCACGTCGTCGCAGCCACCTTCTTCGGCATGTTGCGCTAAGTTGAAAGAGCAGAAGCCTTGTCTTTGTGGGTACCTCAAAGATCCAAACCTAAGGCCTTATGTCAATTCTCCTAATGCCAAGAGAGTTGCTAAATCCTGTGGAGTACCTACACCCAGCTGTTAAATTCTTGGGAAAAAAATTATGTAAGCAATCGTGGCTAAATAAAATGATTGTAATGCTTATGTAACAACCGCCTTTTTTCACGTACTTAGATGAATCTTGCTCTGATATACCCATCGACTAGTTTGGGATGAGGAGTAAGATTTTTATATTAATGAATCTTGCTTTTATTTTACTTGGTTTGGTTCCATAATTGGCTACATCTATCATCTTTGGTTTTGGCTATAATACCGTTCCTTTTCATAAGATGACAATTGACGCGTATAATTAGTAGATTTAAGGTGCTTATAATTATTCCACCTAATTGGCAAAGAGCTCACGGCAATTTTTGGAAAAACTATCCCTTTCACCGGGACAAACAACCCAATTATGATTGGGTCTCCTACCGACATAAAGTTTTTACAAAGAAAAAGAAAAACTGCCCTGTCTTTGGGAATACTTAATACCTTAAGTGGGACATTGCATGGTATAGAGAAATAAACATCAACTCTTTGTTTAAGAGAACAAAAGGCTATTATATAGTTAATAAGTACATATTATAAATCATAATTTCTTTCTTCAATGAATTTGATTATGATGATTATGTAACGACCCGACCGGTTGTTCTTAGAAATTTTATTATTATTCCTGTTTTTGCCTTGTCATAGGTTGGTTATACTGTTTATGATGTGTTAGAGTCGGTTGGCTCGGAATCAGAATGGTTGTAGTGAGAATTGAGACACTTAGTCTCTAAAAATAGGGTTATAGTTGGAAAAGTCAACTGAGAGTTGACTTATTGGTAAACGACCTCGGAATGCAGATTTTATGGTACAAATAGCTTCGTTAGGTGATTTGAGACTTAGGAGTGTGTTCGGAATATTTTTGTGATGTCTGGTGTAGAATTAGGCTTGAATTGGCGAAAGTTAGTTTTTGGCGATTTTCGGTCGGCAGTGAAAAATAGGCTATCGAGGTTGGAATGGAATTCCGGAAGTTGGAAAAGGTTCATAATGTCATTTTGGATATGTCTCCAAAATTTCAGGTCAATCGGATGTGTTTTGGATAGTTTTGGCATCGTTGGTGGAATTTAGAAATTTCAAAGTTCTTAGGCTTGAATCCGACGTGATTATGGTGTTTTGATGTTCCGAGAGTGCAACTAAGTTTGAATGATCATTTATGATGTGTTGGTAAATTTGGTTGGGGTCCCAAGGGGCTCGAGATTGATTTCGGGTGGTTAACGGGCATCTTTAGCCTTAGAAAAAACTACCGTTTTCTGATGTTTTTGGCAGTAAAAATTTATTCACTGCGATCGCGTAGGTAATTATGAGATCGCGTAGAGTTAAGTTGAGGCAGGCAAATTTTGTGTTGTGCGATCGCCATCAAGGGCTTGCACTAAAGAGGGGGCCATTTTCATTGTTACTGTTCCGACTATTAGAATTAGATCCGCTTGTCTAGGACTCGATCTTGGTACTAGTCCATAACGTGTTGCTTGTTCCTTTCGTGACTCAAACAGCCGGTACGCTTTCCGGCTCGCAACGACTCAAAGGGGTGGATGAGTCCCATGCGTCAGTTTGTGGATCGCGGTCTCACACACTAATCCCTACAGGTGCCCGTAGTAGGCCGGCCACCCTACCTAAACCAATCATCATATCATTCCAACCGGAGCGATGTTGGGAACTTGCACTCCTAATAACAAACAAAAGCTGGATTCTATCTCTTCCTTCTGTGAAGCGTATCTATTTGTTGGTTGATTGGCTTGTGGTGCTGCTCTAACCACGCTCTGGAGTTGAACCACAGTTCTTCCTTACCTTTCGTGGTGAAATTCCATGCAGAGAGAGGAAAGAGGGGTCCAGTGCGGCCGCGTATAGCTGGGTGCGATCGCACAGGGGTCTTGGGCGCGTGGGGATGGTTGGCTGGTCCACTGTACGAACGCGTAGGAGCGTTCGCGATCGCGAAGGGGGAGGAAATTCAGTGTTGTGAGAACGCGCATGAGGGACCGCGAATGCACTGAGTAAATTATAAAAACCTGGACAGTATTTAAATAAACCCTCCGCGACCAATACCCACTTTTACACCATTTTTTAACGGAAAAAGAGCTTTGAGGCGATTTTGAAGAGTGAAAATCATTATTCTTCATTGAGGTAAGGATTTTGGACCCTAAAACTCAATTATAGGTGATTAAGGAACAAAATATCAGTGTTTAATTCATGAAAATCAGTAGAAAAATATGGAATTAGGGCTTGAGATTATGGGACCTTTACAGAATGATTTGAGGGGTCAAACGAACTCCAATTTTAACGTTCTTTATATGTACGGACTCGTGAGACGATGAAGAAAATTTTGGTATAAAATTTGTCGAGTTCTGCGACGCGGGCCCAAGGGTCGGGTTTTGGCTAATTTCGGGTTTTTAGCAAAAATTGGTATTTTTCAATTGGAATTCATTCCTTTAGCGTAATTTGGTGATAAAAATCTGATTTTGGTAGATTTGGAGCACTCGGAAATTGATACGAGAGGCAAGCAGGTTGCATAGTAGCTTTTCAGGCTAGTTTGAGGTAAGTAATGTCTTTAAATCCTGTACTGAGGGTATGAAACCCCACACTTTACATTCTTTCACGGATTTGGAGTGACGCACACACTGGATGACGAGTGTGGGGCGTGCACGAATTGGAAATTTGGAAAAATGTTCCTTTTTAGGCGACTATTGAGTTGCGAAACCGCCTTTAAAGCATATGGTTATTAGTATTACTATGACTTGATATATTTGGGCTGTAAGCCATGTTTGGGGCCTAGTGCCGATCTGTTTTAACCCCTTGGGGGCTATTTTACTGATATTCTCACTATTTTGAAACTATGATTTTTCACTCAGTCTTTCTTGCGAAATTGTTGACACTCTTATTTGATAATATTACTATTTCTTGAAATGAAATACTATTTTGGGTCGAGAACCCCGTTTTATTCATGGCCCGAGTGGCATGCTGAGAGTGTCTAATTGAGTGAGGCCGAGGGCCAATATTGTGAGGATGTTATGATCTGAGGGAGGCCGAGAGCCTGAGAGATGATTTATGCCATGATGTGGCTTGTTTATAGCACTTGGGTTGTAGGAGCCCCTCCAGAGTCTGTACACACCCCCAATGAGAGCAGGTACTTACTGAGTGCGAGTGCCGAGTGATGAGTGATTGGGAGGCATGAGTGACAGTGAGGTTTCCCGCAGGGCTGATACTGAGTGATGGTGAGGTGCTGAGGGAAATTGTTACGAGTGATGATTATGGCCCGAGGGGCAGTTCTATGATGATATTTTACTGAGTTTTTGACTATGGTTCACTTTATTTTTCAAACTGATATTACAGAGAGTTTTACTGAGAAATGTTTGGAAAAATATACTTGTTCAAAGGATTTTATGGAAATTGGTTTTCGAACTTATGTATTTGATTTATACTTTATGGTGACTTGATGTTTTACTGTTTTTGTGGATTGGTGTATCTGTGTTGTGTGTTTTTTATTTCTCAGACTATGATTTATTTTCATTACTACTGAGTTGGAGTACTCATCATTACTCCCTGCACCTCTGTGTGCATATCAAGGTACTGGTTCGGAGCAGTAGTCATCCGAGTTCGTGGTCATCTGTTTTGGGATTTCGAGGTAGCTGTCCTGCGTCCGCAACTTCTCCATTTTCCTTCCTTTATTAGTATTAATATTTGATTCCTAGACATTATTATGACATTAGCAGAGTTAGTTTATTTCTTAGATGCTCGTGATCGGTTGACTCCAGTCTTGGTGGTTTTGTTTAGACAGTAGGTTATATTATAATTGCTTAAAGACTTAGAGAGATTTCTATACTTATTATGCTGGTATTTGATGTTATTGAATAAATTTATTAATAAATGTGTAGTTGTGTGGTGGTTGGCTAGCCTAGTTCCACGATAGGCGCCATCACGACTTGTTAGGATTTGGGATTGTGACAGATTACAAATGTAGAACAACTTAACTGTATATACAGACATACTTGATTACTAAAAGCATTGTTCATTTTATTAAAAGACAAAAAATCGAAACGTTTTTTCTATTTCCTCTTTCTTCTACAAGTGTGATATTTCTAAGAACCAGACATATTTGGGATAATTGAGTTATAATAAGAGAAAATGAAAAACTATCGTATGCAATGATCTCAGCTTAGGCACCTCATGCACCGCTAGGTCACCTATCAGTATCTGCACAAAAAAGTGCAGAAGTGTAGTATGAGTCAAACCAACCCAATGTACTTTGTATGTGCGGAGCCTAACCTCGACGAAGTATTGGCGAGGCTATGACAGGACACCTACGTAAATAAATATGTACAAATATATATAAAAAAGAAATAATAACATAGAATGATAACGTACAAGCTGGAGGGGACATGCAAAAAGGAGAGATATAACAATTACGACATGTATGAAATCATGAAATAACCAAGAATTTCACCAAAATCGTGAAAACTCAGTCAAACCAATGATATGAAAATGGTACGGCATCATCCTTCGTGCTTTTACTCTCGTCATCACCATGTAATAATAAAATGAATGAAATGACACAACATCACCATTCTTGCCTTTACTCTCTTCCTCACCATGTAATAATAATAATAATGTAACGAAATGGCACGACATCACCATTCGTGCTTTTACTCTCTTACTCACCATGTAATATAGATAATGTAATGAAATCGCATGACATCACCCTTCATGCTTTTACTCTCTTCCTCACCATATAATAATGATAACATGGTTTTGAATAATGAACAACATGAAGGATACATTTATCTTCAAATATGGTGCCATAATACCAAACTTCAACTTCCAAAAATATTGAAAAACTTTGAATAAGCAACAATTACGAAACAAATAATCAAAGAAGTAATAATCTAATTTAAACATAGATATCATAATTAACAAAGAAATAAAATACAAAGAAACAAGTTCCTCCCGCATCCTTTAACTCAATAGAAATGCATACGTAATTGTCATTTCATATATTGTTCCCGCACATAAAATACGTAGCAGTTATACCAATAAGTCCTAATCCCTCAAGTTAAGGTTAACCACGACACTTACCTCACTCCGCAAGCAAATAATTGCTCAACCGCGGATTTTCCGCTAGAATTAGCCTCCAAACAAATCAAATCTAACCAATTATAGTTTAAATAATTAAAAATAAGCTTTAGAAACTACCCAAGAGTGAAAAAGATTCAATCTTTAATGTTTTGGAAAAAGTCAATAAAAGTCAACCGCTGACCCGCTTGGTCCAAAACCCGAGTTCGGATAAAAACCGATTACCCAATCACCCTCGAGTATAGCTATATGATTTGTTTTGAAATCCGACCTCAATCCGAGGTCTAAATCTCAATTTTACAAAAATTCCCAATTCTACCCAAATTCCTATTTTCTACCATGAAAATCCTAAATTTGATGTTGAATCTCATGTAATGGAATGGACAAATGAAAAGAAATAGATTACAGTCACTTACCAATGAGTTTGGGTAGAAAAGTCTCTTGGAAAATCACCTCTAGAGTGTTTAGGGTTGAGAAATGGTATGAAATGAGCTAAGTCTCATTTGCCCCTCTTTTACCTACTTGTAGGTGTCACAATTGTGAAGTCTTGTGGAAATTGCGAACACCAAAAATACAAGACACGGATCACAAATGCGAACCCTGCCTCAAAGTCATAGAATCTCAAATGAGAAGAACCTCCCCCACCCCCTTCGTAAATGTGACCAGTTTCTTTGTAATAGCGAAGCAGACTCAATAATACATTGAGTCGCAAATGTGACTCTCAGATCGCAAATGCGACGTCTGACAGTTCGCTAATGCGAATATATTCCTTGCAATTGCGAGTTTACCCAGTCCATCCTATGCTCGCAAATGCGTTTGTTTGTAAAAGTGAGGCTCGCAATTGCGAGCTAGACCTTGCAAATGTGAGATCTGCAGCAGAATACCAAAAACAGAAGTACACCAGCTATCTTCACAATTATCAAACTCATCTGAAACATGTCTGAAACTCTCCCAAGACTCTCAAGTTCCAAACCAAACATGCAAAAAAGTGTAAAAACATAGGAACTTGATCGCGCAATCAAATCACCAAAATAACATCTAAATAAACAAATCAACCCTTAAACGAAAAACATTTCAAAATAAACTCAAGAACAACTATAATCACATTTAAGCGTTCGAATCATGTCAATTTCGTATTGCATCAAATTTTGTAGTCAAGTTTCAAATAGCGATTCACACCTATTCCAAGTTTCAACATTAAAATCCGAATTAATTAGCTAAGAAATCAACTTACGGTCAAACATAGTAAAATTTCATACTTTAAAATGCTAGTTTTCGGCAAAATGTGTCAAATCAACTTAGGGACTTCCAACTTCAATTCCGGGAATACGCCCAAGTTCAAAATCATGATATGGGCCTACCGGTGTCGTCAAAATATTGATTTGAGGTCATTTTCACAAAATGTTGACCATGGTAAACCCTAGATGGTTTGTAAAGCAAAAAATCATATTTTCTTCAAATTTAGGCTTTTCAAATAGTGACACAGACCACGCACGCAGACAAAGAAACATCAAACAAAGCAAACGTATGTCTCAAAATAGGAAGTTAAGGGCTAATACTCAAAATAACGTATCGGGTCATCACATTCTCCACCTCTAAAACAAACGTTCGACCTCGAACATACATATGAAGGTACCTGATCTGGTGAAAATGTGTGGGTATGTACTCCACATATCAGATTCGGACTCCCACGTAACTGCCTTGATCGGTTGACCTCCCCACTGCACTCTAACTGAAGGTTAACTCTTAGACCTCATTTCCAGACCTGTCGGGCTAGAATGGCCACCAGCTCCTCCTCATAAGTCAAATCTTTGTCCAATCAGACTGAGTTGAAATCTAATACATGGTATAGATCACCGTCATACTTCCAGAGTATGGACACATGGAACACCAGATGAACTGCCGAAATTCTAGGTGACGATGCAAGCTTCTTGGTCACCTCACCAACCCTCTCAAGGATCTTAAAGGGTCCGATATACCTAGGGCTCAACTTACTCTTCTTCCCAAACTACATCAAACCCTTAATGTGTGAAAATCGGAGCAATACTCCCTCTCCAACCATGAATGCAACATTATGAACTCTACGATCGGTGTAACTCCTCTGCCTAGACTGAGCTGTGCCAAGTCAATCCTGAATTATCTTGACCTTTTCCAAGGCATCCTGAACAAAATTAGTACCAAACAAACGATCCTCTCCTGGATAAAACTAACCAATTAGCGAACGATACCGCCTCCCATATAAGGCCTCATAAGGAGCCATCTGAATTCTCGATTGGTAAGTTGTTGTTGTGGGAAAACTCCGCACGCGGAAAGAACTAATCCCAAGAACCCCTGAAATCTATAACATATGCGCGAAATATATCCCCCAAAATCTGAATGGTGTGCTCCGACTCCCTGTCCATCTGGGGGTGAAAAGTATTTAATCAACTCAACCCACGTGCCTAATTCACATTGTACGGCCCTCCAGAAATGCGATGTGAACTGCACACCCCAGTGAGAAATAATGGACACCGGCACACCGTAGATGAACAATCTCGTGGATATAGAGCATAGCCAACCGTTTTGAAGAATGGGTAACTGCTACTGGAATGAAACGCGCCGACTTGGTCAACCTTTCTAAAATCACCCATACAACATCAAATTTCTTCTGAGTCTGTGGGAGACAAACAACGAAATTCATGGTAATACGATCCCACTTCCACTCAGGAATCTCAAGCATCTGAAGTAAAGTGCCAAACCTCTATTGCTCGTACTTTACCTGCTAGAAATTAACACATTTAGCTATATACGCATCTATATATTTCTTTATTCTCCTCCACCAATAATGCTTCCTTGATCCTAATACATCTTAGCGACACCTTGATGGATGAAATGCCGAGAACTGTAGGCCTCCTCAAGAATCAACTCATGAAGCCCATCAACATTAGGCACACAAATCCAACCCTACATCCGTAATACCCCATAATCTCCCATAGAAACCTTCTTGGCATCCACCTGTTCCACCATATCCCAGAGGACAAGCAAATGCGGGTCATCATACTGACGCTCTCTTATGCGCTCAAACAAAAAAGACCGAGAAACCGTGCAAGCAAGAACCCAACTAAGCGCTGAAACATCTAACCTCATGAACTAATGGTCAAGGCCTGAACATCTGATGCTAGCGGTCTCTCACCAGCTGGAATATATGCAAGGCTACCCACACTCACAGCCTTCCTAATCAATGCATTGGCCACCATATTAGCCTTCTCGGTTTTATACAAAATGGTGATATCATAGTCTTTCAACAGCTCCAACCACTCTACTGCCTCAAGTTGAGATCCTTTTGTTTGAACAAATACTATAAACTCTGATGATCCGTGAATACCTCACACAACACGTCGTAGAGGTAATTCCTCCAAATCTTTAGTGCACGAATAATGGATGCCAACTCTAAGTCATGAACAAGGTAATTCTTCTCATGAACATTGAAATACCGTGACGCGTATGCGATCACCCTGCTATCCTGCATCAATATTGCACCAAGCCAAATAACAATGCATCACAATACACTGTGTAGGATCCTGAACCTGTGGGCAACACCACACTAGGCTATAGTCAAAGTATTTTTGAGCTTTTGAAAGCTCAACTCATACTCATCAGACCACCTGAATGGGGGCACTGTTCTGGGCCAATCTAGTCAATGGTGCTGCTATGGATGAAAACTCCTCCACGGATCAGTGTTAATAACCTGCCAAACCTAGGAAGCTCCAAATCTTTGTAGCTGAAGTAGGTCTAGGCCAGTTCTAAACCACCTCAATCTTCTTAGGATCCTTTTTAATGCCATTGGATGATAGAACATGCCTCCAAAAGGAGACCGACTCTAACCAAATATTTCAAAGTCTAAAGTACAACTACAAGATGCTACTTATGCTCCTCTCGACTGTGGGAGTAGATCATGATATCATCAATGAATAAGATTACAATAGAATCCAAATAGATCTTAAATACCCGGTTCATCAAATCTGTAAATGATGTTGGGTCATTTGTCAACCTAAATAATATCACTAGGAACTCATAGTACCTGTACCGAGTACGGAAAGCTATCTTAGGGACACCCGATGCCCTAATCTTCAACTGATGATAGACAGATGTCAAATCACTCTTCGAAAACACTTTGGCACCCTGATGCTGATCAAATAAGTCATCAATCCTTGGCAACAGATATTTGATCTTGATAGTGAATATGTTCAACTATCGATAGTCTATACACATCGTCAACGAACCATACTTATTCTTTAAGAACAACGGGCGCACCCCAAAGTGAGACACTAGGTCTTATGAATCACTTGTCAAGTAAATCTTGCAACTGCTCCTTCAGTTCGTTCAACTAAGGCAAGGATATACGGCATAGTAGAATAGAAATGGGCTCAGTGACTGGAGCCAAGTCAATGTAGAAGTCAATATCTCTGTCGGGTGGCATCCCTAGAAAATCTGCAGGAAACGCCTATGAAAATCACATACAATTGGTACTGAATCCATGGAAAGAATCTCATCACTAGAATTGCGAATATAAGACAAATAAGCTAGACATCTCTTCACGGCCATACACGAAGCCTTCACATAAAGAAATAACCCTGCTGGTAGAGTGGTCACGAGTCTCTCTCCACTCTAATCGAGGCAACTCCGACATGGCTAAGGTCACCGTCTTGGTGTGACAATCCAATATAGCATGATAAGGTAAGAGCCAATCCATGCCCAAAATAATACCAAAATCTATCATAATAAAGAAGTAGAAGGTCTACACTAGTCTCAAGATTCCCAATAGTAATCACACAAGAGCAAGATGCAGTCTACAATATAAGAATCTCCCATAGGCGTAGACGCATACACAAGAGAACTCAAATAATCAGGAAGCACAACCAGATATGAAGCCAAAAAGGATGACACGTAGGAACAAATAGAGCCCGGATTAAATAGAACTGAAGCATCTATATGGAAAATTGGAACAATATGTTCGATGACGGCGTCAGATGACTCTTCCTCAGGTCTAGCTAGGAATGTATAAAAATTGGGCTGGGCCGCACCACTCTAACCTCCTCCCTTCGAGCAACCCCTAGCTGGATGGCCTCCACCTCTAATGGCCTGACCTCCACCTCTAATTCTTGACCCCTACCTCTAGATGGTTGTGCGGGCGGTGGAGCAACCAGTGATGGAATGATGGCACGAGAACCCTATTGAGGTCTGCTACTCAACAATCTAGGGCAATACCTCCTGATGTGACCTATGCCCCCACACTTAAAGCACTCTCTCGGTTGGTGAGGCTGCTGAAGATGAGACAGACCCTAATGGATCGGATAGACGCTATAGTAACTCTGAAGCGGTGGTGCACTGATAAGAGCTAAAGGTGTATTGAATGTTGGCTGCTCAAGACGAGACCCATAAGAACCACGACCGCGCGAAGCGTGGGCTACCTAAATAGGAGGATGGTCTCTACCAAAAGAACCTCTTCCTCCAGATGAGGCACCACTGATGCCACCGAAATGATGGGGCCTCTTCTCAGATGTCTATCCTCTATCCTAACCACGAACCATAACGATTCATCTAGCAATCTCTACGACCCTCTAGAAAGAAGTACCGTCCACTATCTCCTTGGCCATCCAAAGCCTGATGCCGAAGGTAAGACCATCAATAAACCTTTTTACCTTCTCTCTATCTATAGGAATCAATATTGCTGCATGTCAGGCTAGGTCCACAAATAAGGTCTCGTACTGGGTTACAACCATGGGAACCTGATGAAGGCACTAAAACTACCTACAATACTCGTCTCTCCAAAAAAGCTGCAAAACCTAATCCCAAGTAAGTGAAGGTTAACTAGCTAGTCTGCTTCACTCACAATCCTGTCACCACCTTTTGGCAGAACGAGTTATTTGGAACATCGCAAAGTCGACCCCCTTAGTCTCAATAATACCCATGTTTTGCAACACCTCGTTGCAATGGTCCAAGTAATCTTGTGGGGTCCTCAGATGGTACACCTCTATAACGAGCAAAAAAGATCTTGGTGAACTTATCCAATCTTATCAATCCCTTAGAAGACATTGGGGACTTCTCCCTGGGTTGTGTAGCAACTACGGGCTCAACTACCCTAACTGTTAGAGTTACTGGAGTCTGATATAGGGGAGCCATCTGTTTCGGAGTATGAGTGGTAGGAGTCTATTCTTCTCCCCAAGCCTGAGAGACGGCTGGTGCCATAGAAAATTCTCCGATCTGAGCCACTCTCGATGAGTCCAACTAAGCGGTCTAGAGCATACTAAAGTACCTGAGTGGCTATGAATCCCTTCCGGGACTTGAGCTGGTCCAACTAGTATGGTCTAAGGATCACCTCTTCATGGTCGGGCTGAGGCTCCACCATAGGTGCTGCTGCTGCTCGTACTCTAGGCTGAGCTCTACCTCTGCTTTGACCCTGCCTCGGCCCCATCCCCTACCCCTAGTAGTGGCTGTAACATGGGGCTCTGACTCCTGCCCGATTGTAGACATTGTGCGAGTTCTTACCATTTACAAGAAAACAATAGTAGAATAGTTCAAACTTTAGTAATAAAAATAAACCTCACAATAGAGAAAGAAAGAAGTGAAAATTTCCTAAAGCCTTATAGCCTTTAGAAGATAAGTACAAATGTTTTTGTATCGATCCTCAAGATTATACCTAGTTTGCTCATGACTCACGAGACCTAGGCAACCTAGTGCTCTGATACCAACTTGTCACAACTCGGAATCCCAACCTTGGGGTCGTGATGGTGCCTAACATCCGCTTGTTAGGAAAGCCGACGTGAAATAATTAAATAACTAATTTTATTAGTTAAACACAATGGTGATATACAACGAGAAATAGAAACCATGTCTAGCATAGTACTAATATAAATCACGTGATAATATCTACTCTAAAAAATCCGGAGTCACGAGTACACGAGCAACTAGAAGTCTACAAACAATGTCAGAAAAAAATACTATTGTTTCGAAAGAAATGAATAGTAAAAGTAGGAAAAGGAAAGGGACTTCACGGTCTGCGCACGCCGACAGATCTGTATTGAGCCTCCGTATGCAATAATCTGAGCTGACTCATCTCACGCATAACTGAGACCAATACTACTATCTGTACAAGAAGTGCATAAGTGTAGTATGAGCACAACCGATCCAATGTAATCTGTAAACATCGAGCCTAACCTTGAAGAGGCAGTGGTGGGGTTATGACAAGTCATCTACATAAATAAACTTGTACAAGTGTATATAAATCAACAATAATAACAAAGAGAGATAAAATACAAGCGAAGAGGGGACATGCGAAAAGGGGAAGATATAACAACTACGGCAGGTATGAAATCACGAAATAACCAAGAATTTCACCAAAACTAGAAAAAATCAGCCAAACCAATGATATGAAAATGGCAGATGTCACGACCCAAAATCCATAAGGTCGTGATGGTGCCGGATACCATTGTCAGGCAAGCCAATCATTAAATGGTTAAGTTAAATTCCTGTTGTAATATTTGGAAATCGTTACATAATAACAATCGAATACAATCCGCTAAGTAAATTTGATAATTTAAATATCCATTTTTAATAAAATACATCCCAAACACCTCCCAAAACCCGGTGTCACAAGTGCATGAGCGAACTTCTAAGAATTTATACAGACACTACACTGCCTGTCCGAAATACAAGTTGGACGAGAAATTTAAAAATGAAAATACAATACATAGAGGAAGACTCTGCCGGCTGCGGGTCGACTCCGGGTGATGCAGCTCGTCTAAGTCTCCAAGCCAGTCATATTGCTGTGAAAGTACCCGCACAATAAAAATGCACAGCAAGTGTAGCATGAGTACGAAAATAACGTGTACTCAGTAAGTATCCCGCCTAACCTCAGAGAGGTAATGACGAGAAGTCGAATTTGACACTTGCTAGAGGTCAATTTAGTATGAACAAGTGAGAGACTAAGCATGAATATCATAGGCAATTTAATAAAAATCAGGGATAATGAATATCAATTTCTTTTACTTTTAACACTTTAAATCCTCGTCATTTCAGTTCACGATTTATAATTCACAGGCCAAGAAGCAGGAAATAATTAAACGAAGCGCGCAACAATTAACATGCGCAAGAAATGCCGAGGGTCGAACGGCGCGGACCAACAATAATAAACTGTGCACTGCCGAAGGGTCGGACGACTCGAACCATAGATGCATCTATTTTCCCCCGCTCGCGAATCGTTCATGCGACGCGGTCATACATAAATAATAAGGTTATCCTGCTCGCGAATCGTACATGCGACTCAAGTACCCATTGATACACGTATTAACACTAATAAACCACATCTTTATCACGAAAGTTAGCTATTCAATAAAGTGATAGAATTCTCTTTAAATTTAACATGAAATTAGCATTTAAAGCCTTTTCTGGAGATTTACTTGCAAAATTCGATAGGGTTTCAAGTATTACAGACTTATCCGGAACACAATTATCCAAGGTAGAATCAATTCTCTTTCTAGATGATTAAGAACAGTAAAATCTATCCTTCTTAGATATTTAATTACTAATTGACAGCATCACATGATAATTCATTAACAAGGTCACAAGTACAACAAGTAGAGCATGCTAGTGGGTCCTAGACTACCCAAACATAGCATATTAGTAGCTACGCACGGAATCCCGTCACCTCGTGCGTACGTAGACCCCGCAAATAGTAGCGCATATTCAATTAGTACACCTATGGGGACAATTCCCCCTCACAAGGTTAGAAAGGAGTCGCTCCGAAATTCCATAACCAGCTTCCAAGCCCTTCCGACGACTCAAATTGATGCACAACGTCCCAAAACTAGCCAAATAACGGGCAAACCAATGAAAATTCTCTCTAATACTTGTAACAATTCAAATTATATAAATTCCCAACTCCACTCAAAGAATTGATCAAAATGCCCTCGGGCCCACATGCCCGGAGTCCAAAATTTCTCGAAGATAAACCTTACCCAAAGCCTTACTAACTCAAATATATAATTTACTCTAATTTCTATGCTCAAATTCGTGGTCAAAATTCAAAACTACCAATTCTAGGTTTTCTTCAAAATTCTCAACTTTTCCACAAATTTTCATGTTCAAATCCATGTATAAACCTTGTATTTAACTCACAAATGGGAAGAATTTACTTATCTAGTGTTGCTTGATGAAAATCCCCTTTTGAAGCTCTTAAAAATCGTCCTAGCCATGAGAAAATGGGTGAAATGAACAAATTCCACGCTTTAAAACAATTTGCCCATGCTGCTGCCCTCCTTCTTTGCGAACGCACCTGCCCCACCGCGTTCGCGAAGCCCAGAAATCCAGGCCCAAAAATCTTACTCTTCGCGTTCACACCTCAACGAGTGCGTTCACGATGGTCAGACTCCCTATACCTCCGCGTTCTCACTCCAGATCCGCGTTCGTATAAGCCAAATGGCCTTGGGCCCCCAGCTCCCTTTCCTTTTACGCGTTCTCGTGCAAAGACCCGCGTTCGCATAGTTGTCTCACACTAAGCCTCCGCGCCTGCGCTCCCCATGCTGCGTCCGCGTAATCCAAACCAACAGGCCCCCAGATTTTCCTCTTCGCGATCGCATATCAAGGGCCGCGATCGCGATGCACCCCAGAAACACCAGAAAACAGCAGCAGCAATTCACTCAGAATTGACCCGAAACCATCCCGAAACAAACCCGAGGCCCTCGGGACCCTGTCCAATCACACGATTCAGTCCCATAACATCCCACGGACTTGCTCGAGGCCTCAAATCACATAAAAAATGTTGAAACCACGAATCGCACTCCAGTCCAAACTTTATGAACTTTGAAATTTCAAACTTCTACATTCAATGCCGAAACCTATCAAATCTCGTCCGATTGACCCCAAATTTTGCACACAAGTCATATTTGACATTACGAAACTATTCCAATTTCCTGAATTGGAATCCGACCCCGATATCAAAAGGTCAAACTCTCGGTCAAACTTTTCAAAAACCTTCAAATTTCTATCTTTAGCCAAATGACTTCAAAAGGACCTGCGGACATCCGAATTCACTTCCGTTCGCGCTCCCAATTCCAGAATCACCATACAGAGCTAATCCCAGACCCGGAATCCCAAACGGACATCAATATGACTGAAATGCACTTCAACCCAAACTTATGAAATTCCTTCTGAATTGCTAACTTCCACAATATACGCCGAAACGCTCTCGAGTTATCCAAATCCTGATCCGAACATACGCCCAAGTATGAAATCATCATACGAACCTATTGGAACCTTCAAATCCTGATTTGGAGGTCGTTTACTCAAAATTTCAATCTTAGTCAATTCTTCCAACTTAAGGCTCCGAAATGAGAATTGTTCTCTCCAATTTGACTCCGAACATACCGAAACTCAACTCCGACCATGCCTACGAGTCATAATACCTGAAACGAAGTTGCTCATGTCTTCAAACCGCTGAATGACACGCTAGAGCTCAAAACGACCGGTCGGGTCATTACATTCTCTCCCACTTAAACATACGTTCGTCCTCGAACGTGCCAAGAACTGCTCTTAAGTTATTTGAAATCACTGTTTAACACCTCGTGTACTTGCCCGTGCCACCACAACCCAGTTGAGCACATTAGCTTGATCAAATCTGAAGATATCCTTTTTTATCCATTCAATAAGTTCATAGCCCAGTTCCAACACCTGGAATTCTCTGCCGGGCCTGTTTCCAAATTATGAACACCGTATCAACTAACACTCGATGTACCAGAACATGACTACATACCTTAGCTGAATTGGCACCATGCACCGCATAATTCGTCATCTAACCACAATGACATTCCATGAACCTTAATAGCCAAAATTCCACGAATCCGATGCTCCCAATGCACCTTATGATATATATAT
>ML272727.1:22463-37279 GCA_005239495.1 Nicotiana undulata | reverse complement strand
GGCCCTGGGGAATGGTCGCGCCTACGGAGCCTGGTCCGCCCCTGCGGAGCCGCGCCTGCGAGAGGAAGAGTCGCCCCTGCAACTAAGGCCGCTCCTGCGATGGAAAGGCCGCTGGTGCGAGCCTCGCACCTGCGGCTCATGGACCGCAGGTGCGGTCACACCAGAAGATTTCCCACCAGCTGTGCAACTGCTGGTTTTTGACCCTGATCGGGGTCCGGGAGACCCCTGGGCCCACCCGAGCCCTCGAAAAATTATGCCAACAAGTCCCAAATCACATGAAGGACTTGCTCGAGCTCCCAGAACACTGAAAACATCATCCAAACAAGAAATCACTCTCCAAAACCCCTTAGTTTCAAACTTAGGATTTCAAGAAAATTCAAATGGCTCACCGATATGCCGAACGGGTCTATACTGCTCGGAATGACCCCAAATTTTGCGGGCAAGTCATAAATGACTATACGGAACCATTGCCAGTTCCGGAATTCCATTGGACCATGATATCACGAGGTCCAATTCTAGGCTGAATTCTAAATCACATGAAATCCTGAATTCCAATTCAGGTGCTGAAATACTCCCGGGTCATCAGAAACCCGAGGCGAACACACTCCCAAGTCCGAAATCATCATCCGGAGCCGCTGGAGCTGTCAGAACTCAATTCTGAGGTCGTTTTCTAAAAATGCTGCTCGGAACCAAAATTTGCCAAATAGGCTAGCCTTCAGGAACCAAGTGTTCCTGAACTAGCCAAATCACTTCTGAATCTCGAACTACCTGCCCACACAAATCATAAGGCGCGAGTAGCCGCTATGGAAAGAGTCATTCACGAGAACGGAGTCCCAACACACAAAACGACCGGCTGGGTCGTTACAGGGACTCAGCTATAACAAAACTCGCGCAGAAGAGTAATTTAAACAGTAAGAGCCTCAACTGAAGAATTAATCAATAATTCCCCACGTCATGAAACAACATCACTGTATCACTTCTAGATCACCAATTATTCATAGTACAGAGAACATCAAGAACACGGTATAATTCATCACAATTGACTCACTAGCATGCTTGACCGCAACATATGGGTACTCGTCACCTCACCTATACGTTGGACATGAATTACACATAGAAAATAATACTCTATACCTATTCCCTCAAGCTAGGGTTAGGCCAAACACTTACCTCAGCTCCAAGAATGCAAGTCAAGCCTCAATCACAGCCTTTCCTCTCGAATCCAACTCCGAATCGATAATATCTAGACATAATTGATTTATTAACATCAATAATCACTCAATGAACCAACTCCAAAGCCTAATTATACATTTTCTATCATCCTTCCAAAAATACCAAAATTCGACCCCGGGCCCGCATGCTCGATTCCCGAAAATTCTCGAAGGAATCACTCACCCATAGCCTAAGGATCATTAATATGAAGTTCCACTTGAATTCATAGCATTAAACGGACAGTACGCAAATTTTCTCAAGAACCCTAAATTTACTACCCAATTCTTGATTTTCCATCAATTTAGTAGGTAATCCCATTAATAATTCATGCATGAAACTAGTATTAGGAAGGAATTAACTTACCTTAATAGTAGCTAGGTCGTGGTGTGTTCTTCCCAAGCTCACAAGTCTCTAATGGTTGTGGAAAATGAATGAGATGAAGAAATTCCGTATTTTAAAGATTATGCACTGCCTGGCCTACAGGGATTTCGCACCTATGGCTCGAGGACCGCACCTGTGGTATCGCTCCTGTGAGCTGGGGCTCGCACCTGCGGAACTGGGCAAGAGGGGCTGGGGTCACACCTGCAGAGAGGTTACCGCACCTGCGGTTCCGCTCCTGCGGACCTTTCTCCGCACCTGTGAGAAAGGGAGACCTCACCTGAGGTCGCACCTGCAATGCTTGGGACCGCAGGAGCGGTCTCGCACCTGCGACTGTGCAACCGCACCTGCGGTCACACCAGAAACAGGTGCACCACCAGCTATTTTAGCTGGTTTTTAGCCCCGTTTGGTGTCCGGGAGGCACCTGGGCCCGCCAGAGCCCCCGTCCAAATATGCCAACAAGTCCTAAATCATAATACGGACTCGCTCGAGCCTTCAGAACACCCAAAACAAAGCTAAATCTCAAAATCACACCCCAAAACTGCTAAAACCATAACTTAAGAAACTTCAAGTTCTTGATTTCTATATATGTCACGACCCAAAACCTATGGGTTGTGATGGCGTCAGACATCACTGTCAGGCAAGCCGATCCCTTAATCAGTTGGAACACTTTCCTGTTTAACATTTTAGAATCGAAGCCTCTTCTTGCATTTCCATTATTAAATAAATAAATTTCGTAATTTAAACACGACAAAAAACCAACTTAATACAAAAAAAGAAATACCAAGACATCCCCAGAACCCGGGGACACAAGTCCATGAGCAATTTCTAAGAATTTATACAATTATACAACAGTTGTCCGAAAAACAAATTGGACAAAGGCAATAAATATAAAATGTAAGTACACAGAAGGGAGACTCCGGCAGCTGTGGAACGCCTTTGGATGAATGCACCCCATATAAGTCCCCAAATCGATCACTGTACTATAAAGGTACCTGTGCAACAAAATGCACAGAACGANNAGTGAGTATCCCGTCTAAACTCGAAGGAGTAGTGACGAGAGGTCGACTAGATACTCACTAAGGTCCAACAATATAATATAAAAAGAGATATGGCTAAAGCAGTAGGCAAGTGAAGCAGAAATCAACAAGTACATAAGAAAATAATGTAATCCAAGTAACAACTGAAAATGAACTGCAAGTGCCAAATCCTCCGTTTACACAATACCTGTCAATCCCACTATAAGTGACTCAGACTCAAGTGATAATACAATGCCAGAACAAGACAACCGGCCGGAGTCATAAGGGTGGTCATAAGGGTGGTCATAAGGACTGAGGTCATAAGCTAAACCACGATCGCGAATCATACCTGCGACTCGCGTTCTGACTCAATAGTAAGAAGCTCACCCACGATCGTGCATCCAGTCTGCGACTCGTGTGCTGACTCGATAATGATAAGCTACCCACGATCGCGCAGCATGCCTGCAACTCGTGTGCTGACTCGATAATGATAATCTACCCACGATCGCGCATCATGCCTGCGACTCGTGTGCTGACTCGATAATAATAATATATAAGCTGACCCATGATCGTGCCTCTAATATGCGACTCGTGTGCTGACTAGATAACAAATGCAAATTCATATATAGGTTTATATGTGTACCGACTCAACAGGTAAACCCAACAGGACCGTGCCAATACCACTGTAGCCAACTGGGATTGAAATCATAATATTTCATATTTCCATGTCATCGCAACAACAATCACAACTTACAATACATACAAGGTACAAATAAGGCACATAGAGGCATGCTCGTGAGTCCTAAAGCTAGCCGACATAGCAATATAGTCGCCACGTACGAACTCTCGTCACTTGGTACGTACGCGGCCCCCACAAAATGTATACATAACAAATAAGGAACCTATGGGGACATTTCCCCCTTACGAGGTTGGAAAGGAGATTCACCTCGCTCCGAAGTTCCATAACCGGCTTCTAAGTCCTTCCGACGACTCCAACGGATGCACAACGCCCCCAAACTAACCAAACAACGACAAACCAATGAAAATATACTCTAATATTTACTAAAAAATCAGATTATATAATTTCCCAGTTCCGCTCAAGGAATTGACCAAAATGCCCTCAGACCCACGTGCCCGGATTCCGAAATTTCTCGAAGATAAATTATACCCATAACTTTACTAACTCAAATATACAATTTGTTACAATTTTCATGCTCAAATTCATGGCTAAAATCAAATTTTATCAATTCTAGGTTTCCTTGCAATTTCCCCACATTTTTCCCAATTTCTCATATCAAATCTATGTAATAAATCTTGTATTTAACTTGGAAATAAGTAGAAACAACTTACCTTTGATGCTTGATGAAATCCCCCTTGAAATGCTCTCCAAAATCATCCAAGCCAAATGAAGGAAATGAAAGAAATGGCCAAAATTCTTGTTTAAAGAATCTGCCCCTGCTTCATCGAGTTGTACCTTGCACTTGTGCTGCACAGGTTGTACATCCTATTAAAATTCCCTTGTTGAACACCTTCTGTTAAAACACCCATAACTTCTTGTATAAATATCAAAATAACAAACGGTTTGAAGATTTAGAAACTAGGCTAGAAGATCGTTAATTCAATACGTTTTACACCATATAAATCTTTATATATTCCGAGATATGAGCTTCTAAAGTCGGCTCCACGCACCAGAAAATTCTGGCGAAACTGCCCCACCAGCCATCTTCAATCGGTCATAACGTTTTGCACAAAACACCAAATGACAAATGGTTTATTGTTATGAAAACTAGACTTCAAGATCTACAACTTTCATGTTTTACATATTTTCATATTCCTTATAGATTATTATATATACTCTTTCAATGTTAGCTCTTCGACGCACAATTTGCTGTCCAAAAATGCAGCAGAAATTTTCTGATATTTTTTCTCCTTTCTTTTGTCCGAAATTCATTCCGTTAACTTTCCGAAATCCACCCGAGGCCCTCGGGACCTTAACCAATTATAACAACATGTCCCAAAACATGATACGAACTTGCTCGAGGCCTCAAATCACATCAAACAACGCCGAAATCTCGAATCGCACTAAAATTCAAACTTTATGAACTTTGAAATTTCAAACTTCTACATCCGATGCCGAAACATATCAAATCACGTCCGATTGACCCCAAATTTTGCACACAAGTCATATTCGACGTTACGGACCTACTCTAACTATCGAAATTTGAATCCGATCCCGATATCAAAAATTCAAACTCTCGGTCAAACTTCTCAAAAACCTTCAAAATTTTATCTTTAGCCAAATGACTTCAAAATGACCTCTGGACATCCGAATTCACTTCCGATCGCGCTCCCAACTCCAGAATCACCATACAAAGATATTCATAGACTCGGAATCCCAAACGGACATCAATATCATTGAAATGCGCTTCAAGCCAAACTTAGGAAATTTATTAAAAAATGCTAACTTCCACAATATACACCGAAACGCTCTCGGGTTATGCAAATCTCGATTCGGACATACGCCCAAGTCCAAAATCACCATACGAACCTACTGGAACCTTCAGATCCTGGTTCCGAGGTTGTTTACTCAAAATTCCAGTCTTACTCAATTTCTTCAACTTAAGGCTTCTAAAATGAGAATTTTCCTTTCAATTTAACTCCGAACCTCCTGAATTTCAACTCTGAACATACACAAAAGTCACAATACCCAAAATGAAGCTGTTCATGAACCCCAACTGCCGAACGATGCGTTGGATCTCAAAACGACCGATCGGGTCGTTACAATATCGACGCGCCAGACCGACCCATACAGTTCGGAATGACATCAAATTTTGTAGACAACTCATGATAATCATATTAAACTTGTTCCGAACTCCGGAACTATAATACGGACCCGGTGACGCAGTTTTCACATCGAAGTTTGTTTTCAAGAGCCTTTATTATTTTCAGAAAATAATTTTCACTAAAAATTCATTTCTCGAACTTGGGACCTCGGTATTCGATTATGGCCACACGCCCAAGTCCTATATTTTCCTACGGACCCTCCGGGACCGTCAATGTAACGACACGACCGATCGTTTTGAGATCCATCGCGTCGTTCAACAGTTGGGAGTCATGAACAACTTCATTTTGGGTATTGTGACTTGTGTGTATTGTCAGAGGTTAAATACAGGAGGTTCAGGTTAAATTGAAAGGAAAATTCTCATTTCAGAAGGCTTAAGTTGAGGAAATTGAGTAAGACTGGAATTTTGAGTAAACTGTGATGACCCAAAAGGTCATCTTATGTAAATTTAGTTAACTGTGTTTCGAGGCCCCGAAAGCCTCTTTCAATCTCACCTCGATGTGCGTGCGCAGCCCGGGCGTGTAGCCGGGAAGCCTTTATGTGGAAACTTGATAAAGAGTTGAATTTATGGTAATTAATTAAATAAAGTTGACTTTGGTCAACATTTTAGGTAAAAAGACCCGGACCAGTGATCTAACGGTCCCGAAAGGTCCGTAGAAAAATATGGGACATGGGCGTATGCCCGGAATCGAATTCCGAGGACCCAAGTCCGAGAAATGAATTTTTTAAAGGAAAGTGTTTTATGAAAATATTAAAGGCTTATGAAAATGAACCTTGATGTAAAACCTGTGCTGTCGGGCCCATATTATGATTCCGGAGCCCAAAATAGGTTCAATATATGTTATTTAAGTTATCTGTGAAATTTGGTAAGAAACGGACTTGATTTGACGGGTTTCAGATCAAAATGAGAAAATTATAGTTAATGAAAATTTGAGAAATCTCATAGAATTTGAAATTTTGTTTGGAATGTGATTTTATGTTCCCGAGGTCCGAATGAAATTCCGAGACCGGGAATAGTTCTGTTATATCATTTATGACTTGTCTGCAAAATTTGAAGTCATTCCGAGTAGTATAGGCTGGTGCGGCGCATTGAAGTGAATTCTAGAATTTCTTAAGTTATTAAGTTGATTCAATTTTGTTTTGGGGTTGAATTTTGAGTTTCGTTGTTGTTCTTAATGTTCCGGAAGTTCGAGCGAGTCCGTTTCATGAATACATACTTGCCAGTGCTTTTGGACGGGGTCCTGAGGGGCTCGGGAGTGTTTTAGACCCTCGAGAGCTAAGTTAGAAAAACCTGAAATTTCAGCTATCTGGTTTCCTTCTCTGTGATCGTAGAAGGTGGGTTGAGATCGCGGAGAAGGATTTTGCTGGGCTGTTGATTGTTCTCTGCTTTCGCAAATTCCCCTTTGCGATCGCAGAGGTCTGGGTTCCACACCTTCAGGATCGCAGTCTTTTATCGCGATCGCATTGAGTCGCGTCTAGGCCGGGTGAGTTTGCTTTTCGCGATCGTAGGACCTCTGCCGCGATCGCAGAGGTCCAGCCAGTTGGTCTTCGTGATCGCAGGACCTCTGCCGCGATCGCAGAGGTCTGGCCAGTTGGCCTTCGCGATTGCAGGGCCCTTGTCGCAATCGCAGTTAAGGAATCCCTGGGCAGTTTTATTAAATACGGGACTTAGCATATTTCCTCCATTTTCACCATCCTCCTCAAGTTTTTAGAGAGCTCTTCAAGGAACCTTCCACCACTGTTATTGAGGTAAGTAAATTCCATAGTTTTACTAGTTTCAAACATTAATTCCTAGTTAAATTCACTATTAAATTATCTAAAATCATAGAATTAGGTAGTAATTTTAGGGTTCTTGAGGATTTTGTGATTTTTCATTTTAGGCCTTGAATTCAAGTAGGAATCACACCTTAATGACCCTTAGGCTATGGGTGAGTGATCCCTTCGAGAATTTTCGGAATTTGATCATGAGGGACTGGGGTTGGAATTTGGGAATTCTTCAAGAATAGCGATTTTATTGAATAACTAGGATAACTTCTCATTTTGTGCATGCATTGATATTATTGTATACCTTTTGGCTAGTTGCGAGTCCTCGGGTGTAGAGTTCGAAGTTTCTGGCGCAATTATGGTTCGAGGGGTAGATTCGACACGAGGTGAGTCTCCTTTCTAACATTTTAAGAGGGAATTGTCCACATAGGTGATGTATATGCTATGTGTAAATTGTTTGGGGGCTACGTACGCGCCAAGTGACGAGAGTCCGTACGTAGCGTCTATTATTGTTATGTCCGGGTATTTAGGCCCACGTCATGCCTTGTATGCTTTCTCGTAATGCTTTATATGCTTTCCTCGTATTGCCTGATATGTTTTCCTTGTAATTCTTTATATGATTTATTGTGACGCCATATGTACTATGAGGTTATGTGTTGTATAGTGTTGTTCCTTTGAGGCTTTTTGGAAAAATTGTTGAATGATAAGGAATTTGTTATGGAAAGTAAAAATTGTGAAATATATGGGATCGGGCCATACGCCACGACAGTGTTGAAAAGAAATTGTGAAATATATGGGATCGGGCCGTATGCCACGGCAGTGTTGAAAGGTAATTGAAATGAATATGGGATCGGGTCGTACGTCACGGTAGTGTTGAAAAGAAATTGTGAAATATATGGGATCGGGCCGTACGCCACGACAATGTTGAAAGGTAATTGAAATGAATATGGGATCGGGCCGTACGCCACGACAGTGTTGAAAAGAAATTGTGAAATATATGGGATCGGGCCGTACGCCACGGCAGTGTTGAAAGGTAATTGAAATGAATATGGGATCGGGCCGTACTCCACGACAATGTTGAGAAGAAATTGTGATATATATGGGATCGGGACATACGCCACGACAGGGTTTGAGAAATACTGGAAATACATATGGGATCGGGTCGTACGCCACGATGGATCTAAGAATTTGTGATTTATGTTTCGTTCGGTGGTCTTACCCTTGAAAGTGCTTTATTGTTTAGTTCGGTAGTTATTTGGATTCCTGCTCGTGATATGTACTTGTTGCTTATTTCATGACATGCCTACCGTATTTCATTATAATCTATCTTATGCTATTACTGTTGGACCTTAGCGAGTATCGAGTCGACTCTCATCACTACTTCTTCGAGGTTAGGCGGGATACTCACTTGGTACATATATGTATATGTACTCATGCTACACCTCTGTGCATTTTGTTACACAGGTATCTTCGTAGTTCAGCGATTGATTTGGAGACTTGGTCGGGCTGCATTCATCCGGAGGCATTACGCAGTTGATAGAGTCTCTTTCATTCTATATCTTTACATTGTATCTCTATTTCTTTTGTCCCACTAAATTCTCAGACAAGAGTTGCATAGTTGTACAAATTCTTAGAAGTTGCTAATGTACTTGTGTCACCGGGTTCTGGGGATGTGTTGAGTCTTGTTTTATTGAATTAAATGGATTTCTTATCGTGCTTAATTTACAAAAGTTTATTTATTTGATTATGAAAAGCAATAAAGGCAACGATTCTGAAATTGTTAAACAGGATGGTGTTTCATCTGATTAAGGGGTTGGCTTGCCTGACAATGGTGTCCGGCGCCATCACAACCCATAGGTTTTGGGTCGTGACAACGTGGTATCAGAGCTCTAGGTTCCCCTAGGTTTCATGAGTCATGAGGAAGTCTAGTAGAGTCTTGCGGATCGGCACAGAGACATCTATACTTATCTTCGAGAGGCTACAGGGCTGTTAGGAGTACTTCCCTTCTTGATTCCTCATTGTGCAATTTGATTCCCTTAAGGCTTATGCCTATGCTTCCTTCCTACTCAATCTTACGCGTCAGAAGCGCTTGTTATGAATCGGGAATTTGAGGAGTTGGGGTGACGTTACAGATATGGTGCGTGAAGTCTTCCATGCGTAGTCGTTTGGGGCTGTTGTTGTTGCCCTGCAAAAAGAATATTATGTTGCTTCAGTTCAGTGGCTGTGTTTCTGAGAACTTTGAGGTTGTGCTCAGATTGTTATGGTGTTTTCGATTGGTTATGGCGCGATGTTGATACGAGGATAGAATGTTTGCCCATGTGTTGGGGTCATGAAAGTTTTGAATGGAGGTCTTCTCAAAGTGTGATTTTGAGGTTTCAGTATTTTGTTCCGGCGTAGGAAAAGCATTTGGATTATAAATGATCAGGTTTTGGGCTGATAAAATAGTTAGGATTGGTGTTTCCAGGTGAGGTTGAGTACTCACCTGTAATAAGCTATCGTCGCCTTTGACCAAATGTAATGTGTTAAGTTCGCCGACATTATAGCTATTCAGTTGCGTTGGGTTGGAGTGTTGTGAAGTAGTGTTGAAGAAGCGGCCGTCGGAGGTCGTGGGGTGTTGTGGTTCCGTATTGAATAAGCACTTCTAGTGAAGGTAGCTCGAGGAAGATGATCTTTTGAAGAGTCTGAAGTTGTGGTGATCTGCGGGTTTAAGAGCTATGGGAAATGATATTGAATGGAGGCCGCAACTGAGAAGCATGCGATGAAGGAAGTCATGTGAGAAGTGTCAGGTAGCGATTAAGTCTCTAAACGCCCGGTATCATAGACGTAGGTCGGGTAATTTCTTAAGGGAATGAGTCCAACTAAGTAAGAAGTGGCAGTATAGCCTATGAGTTCAGTGGTAAGGCGGTGGCCTGCCTTGAGAAGGATTGAAGTGATTTGAGAAATTTTGCGGATAAGGAGTAGGTCCACAATCTTAAACCGAAATGTTGGTTATTCGGCGGAAGGCTGGATGTAACAAAGATAAGAGTATTGGGGATAAGGAAGGATGCGATATGGCAGGTGAATTTGAAGATATCGTGGCGCATTCAGTAGATGTCCTTGAGAAGCGGACGGACTGGTAAAGCTGGTGAATGAGAGCAGGCTTAGGATGGAGTGTTGACATCATAGGGGGTGTAGCGCAGTATTGTCAGACGGTGTCAGTTGGTGATTTCTGCAGGTAGGTTATTTCTAGGTATAGGTTAGCAGGTATTTCTGGGAATAGGTTAATGGGTATTCCTAGGTGTAAGGTAGCAGGTATTTCTGGGAATAGGTTAATGGGTATTCCTAGGTGTAAGGTAGCAGGTATTTCTGGGAATAGGTTAGTGGGTATTTCTGGGAATAGGTTAGCAGGTGATTCTGGGCATAGGTTAGCGGGTATTTCTAGGTATAGGATAGAGGTGGTATGGTTAGTAGTTCTCTGTAAGGAATCATAGCGGCGATTCTTTAGGAGGCAGAATGGGCTAATGATGCTAGGGATTATTTTTGGGTATCTGGGGAATGCTATAATTCGGAAGGGCTGACAGATTGGTTGAGCAAAACCATGATAGCAAGGGAGGAGGGATCCCAGCATGGGTCTAGAGTGAGATAAGGGGGTAGCTTCGGGCTAAGTGGGGGGAATCCCACCTCCTGTAGTTGGATTGTAGGGTTGGGTCCTCATGGGATTGCGGAATTGCCAGTGTATCGACAAGTTGTTACAGCTAAGAGAAAGGAGTGAATCGGTAAGCGAGCATGGCATATGATAAAAATGTGCAAATTGGTCCTATTGGACCAAGGTTAGGCTCTGGAAGACTAAGAATTTGTGCTTAAGACATAGGCAATTTGTAAGGGAAGTGACTCAGTCACGTGCTTCATTGAGAGCATGTTCATGTGCTAGCAGAGCCTTGAAGTTGATTGTATTCGGGGCTAGCCAGAGTGGGTAACTCTCAGCAGCGGTCCTAGTGAATTCGAAAGTTTGAAACTATGGTGTGTAAGGGTTTCAGGCAGCAGTATGATTAAGAATCGAGCTTTTGCAGTATAATCTCTGAGGAGAAGGAGACTAGTTGGAGTGTTCTATGTTATTTCAACACGCATGATAGTGTTGGAAGAGTGAGAGAAATAAACTCCGAGTTGTAGAAAGATTATCGGGAGGTTGTGAGACGGGTTGCGGAGTTTAGGCAGCATGGTCTCATGAATCAAGGTCACTCGGGACGAGTGATGGTTGAGTTGCTATAAGTTGAAAAGAGATACTATTATCTTTGAGGCAATTAAAGATGGTTAAGAGAAGATGGATTGGTTAGCCATGAGGAAACGGTGTCGTTCGGCAGTGATCAGTTCCTTCGGTATGATTGGGCATGTGTATGGTTTGTACAGATGTGTGTGGGGCTTGTCGGACATCGTAATAGATTTCAGTCGGAAGCATTCAAATGCTATGACCTGTCAGGTGTAGGCGGATCCCGGAAGGTTAGGGTGGTTCAGCCCACTACTTAAGGATTTTTATGCATTGTAAGGGTGAGAACTCACTTGTATGTTGCTATGGTTTTCATGAATTGAGGCAAGTGAAATATTTCTATATGTGGTGAAGTGTTCACCCTATTAGTGGTTCAGGAGTTAGGACGGAATTCCTGTGCCATCACTTATCGGCATGTTAGGTGCAGTACGCAGTATGAAACTTGAGTTAAGAATCGAGATTGCAGTTTGTGTTGACAAGGATGTCATGAGCTCGAATGAGCAAGGAAACCGATGTTGTCTTCAATGTCACATGAGATCGGTGTTTGGTAAAAGAGGCCTCGTATCCTGATTACGGGTCCTTGAGTTGTTTTACAACCTTAGGGTGGTCGGTAGTATGGATGTGCATACTCGCTACCTGTGTGAAAAGTCGTGGGAGCGTGATCCCGGGAAGATTATGTAAGTGTGACTTGTAGTCACCTGATTGATTGAAGATTTGGACCAAGTATAAGGAAATGCAATATTGCTTAATTGAGGATATAGGCCTTAAAGGCGTTTGGTCCAGTTGGTTATGGAGTGTGGGGTTTTTGTCCCTGCTATGATGATCGCTCTTGTGTATTATGAGAAAAGGTGGGTTATTACGGGCCCAAGTAAGGCTATCAACCTGGTTCAGTGCGAGCAGAATCAACTTGATGTGAATGAATGGATTTAAACAAGACTATGGGCTTCATGCGAGCCAAATGTGTTAATTTCTGTATAGCGCTCCTCATTGAGGGGTATTGGGATATCAGGTGTTGTCCCGTCTTTGTCAAATTCATGTGATATTATGATTGTGCCGTGTGTGTGTGAAACGACTTGATAAATTCTTATGTGTTGAGATTCCGCGTGGCGATGAGGTTAAGTGAGTAGAATGTCTCTTGAGATTCAGATTATGTATCGCACCTCAATTGTGCTCGAGTTTTGTGGCATATGGCTCTATCAGTCTCCCCAGAATGGTATTATACACTCAGCGTGCTTGTGACCGATGTCAGTAAATTGTATTAGTGAGCAATTCAGCTATGAGTATATATTTCTTTATGTAAATTCTATGATGGGATCTAGTGGCACGCCGCCACGGGTATGTTATTTGGATCGGGTTGCGCGCGCAACAGTGTGATGTTGAGCAAGACTCCTATAATGATTATTCTTGTGTTTTACTTCCTATTTCTTTAAGGAAAGATCATATTTATAGCGTGAGTCAGGCAGTCCCTTCCTGATGTCGTTTCCTTATGTGTCATGTTCGAATTGTGGCCTTTTTGGCGCATTATGGCATCGTGTGAGACTGTTGGTTATGCCTAGGGTGACTGGTTATCTGAGCAGTTCATCTAGGTGAGACGAGATTTATAAATTTTGGATCGGTGTGTTATGATTATGTGAGTATATTGCAAGGGAGTTGCTATTATTGGTTTGCAATGAGATGATGATCTATGGTTAGAGAAAATATTTCAACGTGTGGTTAACTCTGCAAATGGTTATGAATTTCTACACATCTCCTCCGTTGTGGTGATATCGTCAGCGTTATAGCCAAATGTATGAATGTATCTGATAAGGTGCCTTGAGAGCATCAAATTCGCAGAATTCTGGCTATTAAGGTTCAGGGAGCGTTATTGTGGTCAGATGATGAACGATGCAGTGTATGGTGCTGATTCAGCAAAGGCGCGCAATTGTGTCCTGGTGCCTTGTGTGGTAGTTGATACGGTGTTCAAATGTTAGAATCAGGCATGTCGGAGAATTTCAGGTTGTTGGAACCTAGTTCGGAACGTATTGTGTGTATAAGAAGAGGATATCTTCAGATTTGATCAAGCTTGTGTGCTCAGCGGGGTTGTAGTAGCACGGGCAGGTGGACGAGGTGCTAACCAGTGATTTCACATAACTCCAGAGCAGTTCTTGGCACGTTCGAGGACGAACGTCTGTTTAAGTGAAGGAGAATGTAACGACCCGACCAGTCGTTTTGAGATCCAGCGCGTTGTTCAGCAGTTGGGAGTCATGAACAGCTTCATTTCAGGTATTGTGACTTGTGTGTATTGTCAGAGTTGAAATTCAGGAGGTTCGGGGTTAAATTGAAAGGAAAATTCTCATTTCAGAAGCCTTAAGTTTAGGAAATTGAGTAAGACTGGAATTTTGAGTAAACTGTGATGACCCAAAAGGTCATCTTATGTAAATTTAATTATGACTGTGTTCCGAGACCCCGAAAGCCTCTGTCAATCTCACCTCGATGTGCGTGCGCAGCCCGGGCGCGTAGCCGGGAAGCCATTATGTGGAAACTTGATAAAGAGTTGAATTTATGATAATTAATTGAATAAAGTTGACTTTGGTCAACATTTTTGGTAAACGGACCCGAACCAGTGATCTGACTGACCCGGAAGGTCCGTAGGAAAATATGGGACTTGGGCATATGCCCGGAATCGAATTCTGAGCACCCAAGTCCGAGAAATGAATTTTTTAAAGAAAATAGTTTTATGAAAATATTAAAGGCTTATGAAAATGAACCTTGATGTAAAACCTGTGCTGCCGGGCCTGTATTATGATTTCGAAGCCCGGAACAGGTTCAATATGTGTTATTTAAGTTATCTATGAAATTTGGAAAGAAACATACTTGATTTGACGGGTTTCAGATCAAAATGAGAAAATTAGAGTTAATGAAGTTTTGAGAAATCTCATAGAATTTGAAATTTGGTTTGGAATGTGATTTTATGTTCCCGAGGTCCGAATGAAATTCCGAGATCGGGAACAGTTCCGTTATGTCATTTATGACTTGTCTGCAAAATTTGAAGTCATTCCGAGTAGTATAGGCCGGTGCGGCGCATTGAAGTAAATTCTAGAATTTCTTAAGTTCTTAAGTTGATTCAATTTGGTTTTGGGGTTGAATTTTGAGTTTCGTTGTTGTTCTTCATGTTCCGGAAGTTCGAGCGAGTCCGTATCATGAATACAGACTTGCCAGTGCTTTTGGACGGGGTCCCGATGTCACGACCCGAAATCCCACCTTCGGGCCATGTCTGCGTCTAACGTTGAACCCGCTAGACAAGCCAACGCTTGAACTAAATAAAGCTCATTAACAACTAAAACGAACAAGATAAATAAGGTATCGATGGTTAACAATA